>APFE031057071.1:60066-100452 GCA_000404065.3 Pinus taeda | reverse complement strand
ATAATATTCTCTCTCAATAAAGCTCGATGTAATAACACAATCCAATATATTCTTATAAACATATCCCAGTGTTTAGAGAAGTTATCATTTTAAGCATATCTCACTTTAAAAAGAAATCATTAAAAAATTGTCTTAATCTTAATTAATATATTTATATGTTCCTACCCATTGATATAGCTTTTTTCAACATAATCAAATCCTTCAAAGTTTTAGAAAAAGGTGTATTCAAAAGTTGGATAAAAGGGTGTGTAAAGAGACAATCTTTGTACACCAAATAACTTTAAATCTCCTCAATGTCATTGTCATTGTAAAAGGAAGCCAAAAGACAATCATTTGTTTTCCTTTCAAAAGTATGCCAAACTACTCTAGTACTCTATTGTTTTGTTTTCCAAAAGTAATTGTGTTTTATTATATTTTGTTTGATTCCTAGCTATGAACCTAACTTGATAGATTTTTCAATTTCCTTGTAAAAAAAAGCCAAAGACAATTATTGATCTCATTTGAAAGTATGCGAAACTACTGTACTCTAGTACTCTATTCTTCTATAAAGTAATTGTGTTTTATTATATTTCTATGGTCTCAAGGAAGCCCTAAATCTAATTTGTTTGATTCCGAGCTATGAACCTTATTTGGTTATCTTCAAATTTCTCCGAGGAAGTTTAAAGCTGTAATTTAATAATAATATAAAAAAATTAGGGTTTGTAAATTTGACTTATTTTTATTTAATATGGTGAAATTTATAATAACTTAATTGTTAATAGATAATAAATATTATCATTTGTTGTTATTTGTAAATGTGAATCACTTATTAATATTATTAAGGGAAAATTATACTATCTAAAATAATGGATTAGTGATTTGTAAAAAGATTGACTTTCACTCTTGTCATATATTTATGGATTTTGTATCTTTATATTCAAAAGAAACTAGCTTTTGGTAATAAAAAACAATTGTAAGTCTTAATCTAGAACCAAAAAATTGATTTTAACCTAAACAATAAACAATACATACAAGAAAGCTAATATTTCATATTGTCATCACTTAGGCTGTAGTAAAAAAGTCATGTACTTCCAAGTAACATCCAACCTTAATTTCAAATATGAAACAAAATACTATTGTGATTATAATGTAACTTTTTACTAAAAAGTAAACTTTATGTAATTTTTTATTTTTCAAAGGTGAAAAAACTTTTAGCTACACTGAATTTGTCAACTTATAAAGGATTTAAATAAGTTACTTTCAAAACGTGAAAATGCATCATTGAATTTTAGTAAAATAGGGTTACTTAAAATATCTGGTTGGTGCTCCGTAAAGGAATAAATTTCTATTCTAGGAAGATTTCATTGCATATTAAGTCATTAATATGTTAAATTTTTAACCAATCATAAATAATTTTAATTGTATTTTAGGATTAAAATAAATTCAATTAATAAAATATTCACAAATAATCAATATCTCATAAATTTATTGTCAAGATTTTAATGGAGAAATCATATAATTACTAGTAACATTTATCCTTATTTTTACATATAAAATAACTTTAATTATGATTTAAACTTGTATAAAAAAGATATAAAATTTATCCCCACACAAATTTATTTTAAAAATGACAAATATATTTTTATTAATTACACATAAAGCTCATTGTTGATATTTATTTATAATAGTCTAACACATATACTCTTTTTTTCTAATAACAACACTATAAGCTACCAATGAGAATATTAATGGATACTTATAATTAAGAAGGTTAATTGGTTAAATATTTTGTTTTTTTAATATTTATGTTGGTTTTTGTTGATAGCGGTGTAAATTTAGATTTACTTGGGGTATGGGAGGTCACGTATGTCGCCTCATAGTACGCACTAAGCATTTAAAGAGGGAGGACGTGACCTTCCCTCGCATGCATGTCCATGTAGTCTTTTAGTTGGTGGTGGTTTTATTAATTAGCTTGGATGGGGGTTGAGAAACGTTGTGGTGAGTGGAGAGGAGCTGAGGGAAGGTCCTCGGCCTCTTGGTTCAACTTCCTTGCTAAAGTTGAGTGTGAGAGCATCATTGTGTTATGGTTGTCGGATAAAATTGAAGACCTGAGAGGCGATCGTGCAAGTCCGTTTAAGTGAAGGTTAAATGCTTGGGGCTCCTTAGACGAATGGTCTTGTGCTTGGATGCTTGGAGATTGTTCTCCATAAGGGTCGTCGAGAGTGTCTAGTCTCTTATGCAATGCGAATTCTTAGGTTTATTCTTTGTTATACTTGGTCTCCTTTCTTTGGTGGCTTGTCGTGGTTGTGTCTATGTTTTTAGGGACTAAAACTCTATGTATCAAATTTCAATTCTGGTTTGTGGCATTAGTTTGAAGTTTTTTGTCAAATTGTAATTGGGTGTTGGTTTAGGGTTCTTGTTTAAGGTTTAAGCTAGGGAAGGGGAGTCCAATTCAAAGTTTAATATGGGGGATTTGCAGGGCTAGGTTTGTTCCCTGGCTGGTTAAGCTTTGGTTTGCAAAGCTTGGTGTATGGTCATGTGTTTCTGGGTTTCGAGGTCTTTTGGTCTTTACTATGTTGCTTGCGGGTTCAATGGTCTATGATGAAAGGGTCTTAGGGAAGGAATTCGTATCCACTGTCTCAATTGTGAGGTTATATGCTGAGTTCGGGACAAGTGTCTAGAGTTTTTATGATGATCTAGTCTGTTGGTTCCCTAGTCTTGTAGAAGGTGGGTCTTGTCCATTCTCTTATTATTTTGCAGGCAGAGGCATTCATAGTAGTTATTGGATGTGTGTCCCCTAGGTCTTAGTTATGCCATTGAGATAGAGGATGAGGTATAAACGAGGAGGTGGTTGTAGAGCCTAGTAAGGGCAACGAGGCGTTAGACTCTTTACGCATGACTCTGCTGGCACCTTTTTTAACAGTGTTCCACCAGACACTCAAAGGAAAAAATAGGAAGCTTGAGACCCAAGTTGGGGTTAAAAGACAATCCCTCTTAGATTCTAAGCTCATGGAGGATATGTTGGCTTCGGTTCTTAATCCTAGGCATACCAGGGGAAGGAAGAAGCAATTCTTAAACGCTATGGCTCTCCATTAGCAAATGAAGAGTCTAATAGGCCTTGTCTTGAAGGACAAGCAAATTGAGAAGTACAATATTTGAACTTGTCTTTGGAGGACATCAAGAGAATGCTCAGGAACCAATGATTTTTCTTAGATAGAATTTGCTCTTGCTTGGTGCATTTACAAATCCATATTGCATATGAATCATATGGGGAGGACATGATTGATCCTCCTAGTTCTAGCATGATTGCTCTAATAAATATTTCTTCCTCGGAAAATGACTAGTGAGCTTGGTTGGATGACAATGCAACATGAAGGTTTCGATGAAGTTTCTTGGCTCGTGATGTAAGGAGCATAGCATCTCTTTGTGTCCCCACGTCGTATGTTGGTTTGCACAGTGGTTCCTAGCCTTCTCTTTCGGGCACTTGTCATTTCATCTGGTCTCCTTTCCATTTAGACAATGGTCGGTTGTGGCAATATAGTCTTAGTTTGGTTTTCTTTTGTAAGGATTGTAAAATTCTGTTTGGGTATAAGTTTGGTTTTTTGGTAGACCCTTTGAGGTTTGAAAGTTATTGGTGTTGTTTGTATTTTGGAAACATGTTTGTTATCTCTACTTGGGTTTGTTGGGTAATGATAAAGGCTAGTTTGGTCCTTGGCCCTTATCTAATTTGGGGTATGAGAGCCTTTAGTTTGTTGAAGGGAATGGAGACTTTGTTGGTGTAATCAACCGGTGTAACATGTTGAGGAGAGACTGTATCTTCCATAGTCACGTTGGAAATTCATATAAATCCATGTAAATCTGGTTTTTGATTAATATAAAATCTTAATTAAAAAAAATGATTGGTTACCTCTTTTAAATTCGTAAAAATATACTTTTTAAAATATTTTTTAATAATTTATTAAAACGAATTAATATGTTTTCCCTATTTTAAATTTAAATTAAACTTTTATTAATATGAAATTAATTAAAATCTTAATAATAATAAATAATTATTAATTAATATAAATTAATTTTTTTGATGTAAAATAAATAGTTTCAAGCTTGAACAAGAGAATTAAAAGAAGCTATATTATATATCAAAGTTATAATAACATTCTAGTACATCATCTAAATGGGGGAGGAAAGCTAACTCTCAAAGGTACTCCAAACAGGTATGACTCCAAACAGGTATGACTTTGTCTCTAGATATTTTACACAAGAACCCTTTTAGATTTCAAGAGAGCTTGACCCTAACTTGTCCGGGGGATTCAATTAAATTTGACCTTGATACCTTCTTGATGGTTCGTACAAAAGTATTTAACAATCAAAATCAACCATGCTAAATGTAAGATAATTTTAGCCCTTACAACCATATTGCACATTTATATAGCTTAACTCCGGCTACAAAGAAAACAAGGGCTACTGACGCAGCGGTAGTCTCTACCGAATTGCAATTTCAAAACATTTATTGTTTGGATGTAAAGATGAAATTGATGAATAAGTAATTTGGTAAATTAAGTTGATTTTTTAATTTTATATTTTAATATATTTTATGAATGTAGCTCAAAATTTCAAAACAATTGTAAATTGATTTCTTTAATTTGTATTTAATATTTAAATATTTTTCATTCGAAATGTTTAAAAAACTTTATTGGTATTAAATATGTTAGATCTAAGACTTTTGTGATCTATAAGGTAGATATCAATTTTTAGACCAAATCCTAACAATATGGTATCAAATATTTTGATAATTTAAAATTATCTTTGCATGTATTTTTTTGAAGTTGTATCAAACAATTTGCCAATTTAAAATTGATTTTATTACAATTTACAAATAGCATGAAGTGCAATGCTCGCGAATTTAAAACTCTAAATCTTTTTTTACTACAAATAATCAACGTTTCAAAACAATTTTAAATGTATGTTTGAATGAATGGATGGAAATTGCTTATAACATCATGTATCGTGATATAATACAACAACAATTACACTACAAGCATTACCTACAACCATATGTACATGATATAATACAACAACAATTACACTATAAGCATTACCTACAACCATATGTATGAAAAAGAAGAATGCAAAAATTTCTTATTTTCAAAGTTGGTTGTTCCACGACTTGACTTGTTACATGCAAGACTTGTTGCTCCATGACTTCTTGTTACATTGCTTTTCCTGATTGCCCACCCATATATGCAAGGTAAAGCATAAACATTTTCATTGGTTTTTTTTTCTAATTCCATTTTTCCCATTGACTAGGATTGACTTTATACTTGGCTTCGAGTTTTTAAGGAGGCGCATGATTTTGTCTGAACATTTCTCTGCAATTGTGCAATCTGCTAACTGAAAGGCTATGAGACGTATCTTTCTGCTATTGTGGTGCGCTGAAGGGCTAGGGCTATGAGACATATCTTTATGCTATTATGGTGCGCTGAAGGGCTATGAGACACATATGTCTATCATTTTGCTAGTATGATTAAAGGGCTATGAGACATATCTTTTTACTATTCTAGTGCACTTAGGAGAATAAGCAGAAGGTATTCTGGTGCATTGAGGAGAATGAGCCAAACCTTCGGAGGCAGAGGGTTAAGATCCAAGCTTCAATAGGGGCAAAGCCAAGTACGAAGTCTATAAACAAGCAATAAGAGGGAAATTGTGTTGTTTTAGCAACTGTGAAAAGCTTGATAGTTGGCTAACATGCCCATAGTCGGTTACATGACACCCTTTGGGTCATGATATGATAGAAAAGTTTAGGCTATGTTTAAATAGAAAGTATGTGAACATTAAATGTTTTAGAATTAATTCTAACTCCAAACTAGCATTAAATTGCATCAAATTAAAATTTTAAACCTTTTATCCAATATATCATGAAAATCATATATTTATTTCCAGCAATAAGACATCCAAATTGAAGCTTTGGATTAAAGAATGTTTGCTAAAATATTTTTATTAAAACATTGGCTAAAAATTAAATACATTGATAGGTCAAAGTAGATTAATACTAGGTCAACGTCTAAAGATCACTATAGTCCCTGCACTGCCAAAAGTAAAAGTAAGGACTAATAACTCTCAATAAAGATGACTCTCAACATTATCTTAGAAATGCAAGATTCTTTAAAAAGTGCACCATGGATGTCCACAAAAACTAATGTACTTTACCTAATCATATGCCTTTCATAAATAATCTCAATAATTTTAATGAAATTTGATTTCAAAACTTCCTTCATTTTTGTAAAAACCATCTATCAATCACATTAATCCTCCAAACTTTTTAAATATATATATAATTGATTTTACTAATACAATTTTAAATGCTAATAATGAATTTAAATTCATTATTAAATTATATCTGTGGTATAAATTTGAGAGGGTACCCATATCCATCCTATCCATCCAAGAATGTTTTTTTTAAGTGTTCTTCATATAACACTTGATTTTTATTTCTACCCATTATTTAAATGTTATGTATTATGTGTTTTTCTTAAATGTAAAAATATTTTTTTATTAATATAAGTTTTTGTGTTGTGTTAGTAATTTTTTAATTAGAGCTTTACTTAAAATAAACTTCAACCAAGTGATATCATAGATGTATATGTATTTATTATTTTAGAAAGACTAAACATATTCAATTATGTTCATTTCTAGCTGATTTAGTGCAATTATGTATAGTTACTATTTACGTAATTTCAAAGGTTTTACAAATTATACTAAACCATTCTTGAAATTTTTTCAAGTAGTTTGATCAAACCCATAAATTATAATGTATTTTAAAGAGGAAAATTTGATCTTAAGTTTCAATTTGATGAATTAGACTTAATGTGAACTTTATAAATAAAAATACAAGTCTAAAACCACTTTTAAATAAGAATTTGGGTGGATTCTAACATTTCAAGCAATAATACCCCAATCGGGGTGGGAAAGAGTACGCTGGAAGTATTAATGATGGATGTCAGAAGGTGGAAACTTAAATCACCTCCTAAGATAATCATGACTCAGGAGGTAGAGTCAGCTGGCAGGCAGGGACAAAATCAGAGGCGAGGTGATGGAAGCATAATGGAGCAGGCTGGGGTAGAGAACGGAGGCGCACGGACATCAAAGCATGGGATAAGCATCAATAATCTTATAAGAACAAGCAAAGACATAGAGACAGGTAGTCTGAGGATAAGAGAGGTGAAGAGGGCAGAGAGCATTTGGCAGAGAGAACTAGACAATCACCGCAAAAGGAGGCAGAAGATAATGGCTGAGAGAAGAAGGAGGGATGGAGAAAACGCTTATGAGGAAGGGAGGCGGACAAGACAAGACAAGGGCAAGCAGAGAATCCAGTTGGGTAAGGATCAACGGCAAAGCGAGCCAGAGGAGCAGAGGAGCCGGGAGGAAAACGGACCTCAGGGAATTATAGAACAGGTGTGCATCAAAGGAAAACTAGTGAGGGATAGCAGGCTGGAGGATGAGCAGTCGGGAGAAGAAGGAAGTCGAAATAAAGACGGAATGAAACCAGGCAGGAAAGATTATATGAAGAAGGCGTCGTTCGAGGCTGGCCAAGGCAGCCATGGTACCACCAGGGGAGAACTACCCAACACAGGCAGAGGGAGAGCAAGGCAAAATGCGAGACAGGGTATCAAGGCACCTTCTTCTACCGGAAAGAAGTGAGGAAGGAAGACCAATGAGCAAATGGTCTAGGAAGCAGAGAGGGTGTTTTATGAAGGAACCAATGGAGACAAAAGAAGAATTATCCAAGAGCTAGAAAATAATGTCATTCAGGAGGCCTCAAACCCGGAAATGTTGGACTGGGTATACTTTCTGTCGGACCCAGGAAATACAAGGTGGCGTCTATCCCTTTATAAACAGTTTCTGCATGTTTATTGGGTGCTGAAGCGCCTACTGGCTAAGGCTATGGAGCAGTTCACCGAAGAGATGACAGAACTAGCTCAAGGAATTCCCAATCTAAGAAAGGAATTGAAAAACCTTCAAATTTCTCTTATGATGCAAGATACCAGACTGGAGGAAATCCAAGTTCTCCTAAAGAAAAGCACCACAGGGCTGCGCGACGAGGTGACCAAGACGGAAACAATGGTAGACTAAGTCTTCTTGTTTTCTCAATCGTTCTTTTGTTAAGTTTGTTGAGAAGATGTTCTCCTTTTGAAATGTCCGGAACGGTTAAAACCGATATGTTAATAGCATAGTATATGATAGAGTAGTGTTCAGTCATGTTTTGATAAACTTAGTACTTTTGATATGGGGTGGCTCTTACTCTGTTTTGGCAATCGCAGAACTGTTGATATGGGGTGGCGGCGACCAACAGACCCGGTTTCCCCTCGGGGCAAGTTGAGGTCGCCAAGAATTTGTATATAGTTAATTTTCTGTGAATATAATAGAAAAGGCCCTACATTAGCTAACAAGATAAAACATTTCAAGCAATAATAATATGCAGGCATGAGTTTTGAAGAAATTCAAAATCCTCTGACAAAGAAGAAAAATAGAGCTTCCTAGCATACAGGCTAACACGTAAAAGACAAAAACTAAGTTGTGTTTAGAGTAAGTGTGAATGTTGAAAGCATCATAGCCTTAGTAACTACACATTTGAGATTTTCATATCCAACCACAAAATAGATTTGTTTTCAAATCAAACTAATAAATAGATCCATTTTAAAAAACCCGAGATCTCTTCACTAGTGTGCAAGCACTAAAGAAACTACATAAAACTCTCAAAATCAAATGAAAAATAATTATTCACCACATAAACAAGGAAAGACAATTATTGTTATATATAAAATATTAATAACTCATGGATATGAGCATGTTCCGTGAGTCTCAACCTTAGCTTTAGGTTATCATGTTCATGTTTTATGCTTAAATGTGTATAATATAGGATCACATGGAGTGACTAAGACATAGACAAGTTTTTTCTAATAAGTCCAAATATCCACTATGAGTCTATACTTATCTTGAAGTCTCATCTTAAACTCTTAGTATTATATATGTTCCGTAGTGTGATATGTATCTTGGACTGTCAATCAAATCACAAACTCTTCTTTTTTTCCAGTAAATTTATTTTAAATTACTTATATATATATGTGTGTGTGTGTGTATATATGTCACCCATCAAATTTAACCATTTGAAAAATCAGTTAACCATCATAAATAACATTAAATTTTTAAAATGAACAAATTTAACCCTTATTGTCAAAATCATCATAAAATTCTAGAATATTTGATTTTTTTCAATATCAAGATTGTATTTTTTATAAATAAATTAAAAATAAATAATTGTATGAAAAATATTGATCAAATAAATTAATCCTTCACATTTTTTAAAATTAAAATTAAATAATTATCTTAATAATAGTTAATTGTTTATATAAAAATTTAAATATCAACGATAAATTTAAAAACAACATAAACTATTATAGTTGTAAAATATACATTTTCCTTTTCATATCAAAATATTACCCATATTCCCCGACGAGGTGCAGGATCTCGAGGCAACAAGAGTTGGGTATGTTCCTCCCACGTGGTTGCATGCATAACGAGATACGTCAAGGTGAGGGGCTAGCAGGCGAGCCGCCCGCTCACATGGAGTACAGGGTAAGTGCGGTGGTAAGCGCATGTGAAGGAATGTTGCATTTACGGTGGTGGTAGTGGGAAGATAGAGTGTTTATGGCTCTAAATGGAACTCAATCAACACCTTCTTTGTATGTTAGTCCGATTAGGTAGAGAGTGGGCTTGCTTAGTGTTTTATGACAACTTCGAACTAGGAAATAGTATGTCTTCAAGTCGACGCGACGCGCGTCGATTTCGTTGTGATGGTGGTTATTTGCGTCACCTGATCAGTGGGTGAGAGGGTCATGCTAATTCATGGTCTCCTTTTATGTATGCTTCATGGTCTCCTTTTATGTATGCTTCATGGTCATCCTTTTGGCTCCTGGTTTGATTTCTTGGATTTTGGGATTTCCTACAACGTAAGCCATAACCCTATGGGAAAATGACCTCCTGTGCTCAGGGTCTTGTCTTTCATAGGGAACTCCTTATTGTGGTGGCCGATAAATGGACTTCTCTGGGGGTGTTTCATTTATCTATGTTTGCATTTTATGTACTTAAGTAGTCTTGTTCTCGAGAGAACATGGAGGAAAGTGGCTCTCTCTATACCTGGGTCTTTGACTACTATTAAAATTGGGTTCTCCTTTATGGTCCTAGTTTGAGGTTTTATTAACTCTTCTTTTGGGGATATTCTCTAGTTCTGGTGGTGGTGCTCTGGGCTAAGTGGGCTGAGAGGGCTAAGAGCTCTGAAGTGTTTATTGTGGTTAGTATGCCTATTATGATTGGTAATTGGGAGTTTTGAGATTTCACACCCTTGGTGTGCGGTTCGTTCTATGGTGTTGGTGTTCTCACCTATGACATTTGGTCTCTACATGTTGGTTGGACGTTGCATTTTCAGCTAGGTGGGCAGTCGTTTCATCATGTTGGTTCTAGGGTGTTGGGTTTCTCTGCTTGTGGTTGGTTTGCTCGTGAGCCTGGGCGTTATTGGGATAGCTCCTTTGTTGGTGGCCTTAACAACTTGCTCTATTTGTGTTGGCGGATGATGGTGGATATTTTGTGCCAACTTCGGCTATCTTCTAGAGATTGGTTAATGGGTACTATTGTTGGTGGTATTGGTGGTAGGATGAAGCCAATCGGGCAAAGTTCTCATGTTGTTGTGGTGGTTGCAGGCTAGGAGGAAGTAGTGCCCCAGGATTGTGGTCAGAGGACTAGAGTTGTGGTTGGTTGAGGGGGAGGCAGCGATAGAGCATAGCGGGGTGGTCGCGTGGCTCCAATCATTGCTTGGCTAGACGCCTCCCAAAACTTACATTTAAGAGGAAAACTAGTTAGTTGTTGCAGGCATTGTTGGAGGAACAAGATAAAACTCGTCAGGAGTAGCATGAAGCATTGGTTGCTGCTCTTAACCAACTGTAGTATATGCAGTGCCACCTTCATGAGTGTGTGGTTGTAGTATGGCATGGACAAAATCTTCTTTCTAGGAAATTGGACAAGTTAGAAGCATGCCAGGCTCACTTGAAACAACATGCTAATTGCACCTACCACCCCCTCCAGGTACAGGGCCAGATAATCCAACATCTATTACTTCTAATGATTAGGTATGGTTTCTGGAGTTTTTCTTATTTTGTCCGTATTTTGGAGTTTTTGGCCTACAAGGCTCCGGACAACAACGCTATGTTTATTTTGGATAGTTTGTAATTATCAGTTAGCTATGGTCAACAAACCTAGTTGGGGTGAGACCTATAGATCTATGACTTTGTATGTAATTTTCCTTGGCAATTAATATAAGTTTTGACTTAATATATATATATGACAGAAAAATTTTCAAATATTTATATATAGATAATAAATATGATGAAGAATTTTACTATTGATTTTAGAAGTCTAATTAAAATTTTATAAAAAAGTTAAAAATATAAAATAATTAAAAAAATTGAAAGTTAATTTTGTAAAAATTAGAAATAAATTAAAATCTTTAAAATTTTATTAATTTTATATTTTAATTCTAAATAGTGGAAATTCTATTATAATTTAATTGTCAAACCAACAACGAGGACGACGATTATTATTGGTTGTTATTGGCTAATGCAGGTTGACTCATCATTATTATTCAATGAAAACCGTTCCACTTGTCATTACCATTTGGTGATTGGTAATGACAACTAGATGCCTCTAGGTCTTGAGTCATTAAACTATTTCTTAAATCCTAGGAAAACTAGCTCTTAGCCAAGCAGAAACAATTTTAAGGCATACTCCAAGCCTGTAATTTTATATTTTAATAAATGTTAGAATATTTTAATAAATATGTTTAAAAAATAAAAATAAAAACTAAAAATTAGTTAAAGGATCTTAGTTTGAGTTATTTGGTGAACAATTTATTTTGCTAAGTATGTGGATTCAAACAACTTGTAACCAACTTATTAGTGACATTTAGACATCTTATAACTAATTCATTAGTGGCATTTATAAATAAATAATAACAACTGAAAAATTATCAATTCTACATAAATACACATTACTATTAATAATTTCAACCATAATTAATAAATATTCACTAAAATAAAATTAAACTCCAATATTATTTTTTAAATAATATTAAATGATATTAAAGATTAAAACTTGTAGTTTCAGCCATAATTACAAAATTTCAACTTTCATGACAAACATATAAACGGATTGACTTTTTCTTAAATAACATGGGATGAATTTTTTTTTAATTTTTGATGTAAGATTTAAAGCTTAAAAGTACTCTAATTTTAAAAATATATATTAATTGGATTGAAATTATTTTTTTAGTTTAATTTAAATTTAAACATATTTTTAAAACTTTATAAATTGGAAATTATTTTTTTATTTTGATTTAAATTTAAATTATTTATGATTAATTAAAAGTTTTTTTGAAGATAATACTTTGACATCTTTCGGAACTTTCAATTGAGATTTTATTATTAGAACTTAAGATGAAATTTAATTGAGGGTTCGAATTACAAAATCTTGAATTCAATGTTTGTTTTTTTTACATAAAGATATATGTTGCAAATGCCGATGAAATTGCTTTTTAATTTTGATATAAAATTTAAAATTATGTAAGATTAAAAAATGCTTAAGGTATACTATTTAAAAAAAATATTATATAGATTGAAATTATTTTTTAGTTGGTTTAAAATTTAAAATTAATTAGAAAAAATATTATATAAATTGAAATTGTTTTTTGGTTTTCATTTAAATTTTAAAATAATCTATGATCATGGTATAATCAAGTTTGAGAGAAAAAAGAAGAAGTCATTTGTTGCTTTGTTGATTCCAAAAAGACCTTTTACATGGTTTTTAGGGATAAGCTTTGGCACAGAATGGAGGACCTCGAGGTTTCCAGGCATTTGAGAGCATTGGTGCATAGGCTCTATGAAGAGTTGAAAGTAAAATTAGAACTTCAACACACATTTATGAAAGTTTTAGATTCGATATTGGGGTCAAGCAAGGTTACCCAATGTCTCCTACCCTTTTTGGTTTATATATCGACAACCTTGAAGAGTGGCTAAATTTGCAAGGGGGTGACGGTATCCATTTGGGCAAGTTCGTTATAAGGCTTCTTTTGTACAAGATGACCTTATTCTGATTACTAAATCTGCGCTTGGTTTGCAAGAGCACTTACTTTCCCTTGAGCATTTTTGTAAAAGGGTGGGGATGCAAGTCAATATTAGCAAAACGAATGCAGTGGTTTTCTCTAACAAAAGAAAGCATAACTAACATAAGTTCTACTTTGAAGGCAAAATTCTAGAAGAAGTTGCGAATTACAAATACCTCGGAATTGACTTCTGTGAGAAAAAAGCTGAGAGGGGGGGGGGGGTTGAATCAATATTTTAACTTTCACAATAATGATTTTCCTTTTCAAACAATATACACTACTTTACTGAAACCAACCAGCGTATGTCCGCGACTATAAAGTATGAAACCAACGTATATGTAGTAAATAGCTAATTCATTGTCTTAAATCAGAGCGTGATGCATTAACCAGTAAACAGATGTAGTAAGAACAGAATAAATCAACACACATAAGCAAAACATATGAACGCCATGATTTTTCAGGTGGAAACCCAATGAGGGAAAAAACCACCGTTGTCATCATCTCAGTCTTCATTCTTCTTATAATAAAAATCGTTTACAAATTTTTGTACTCGTGCAGACTTTTCCAATACATGAGCATCTACCTGTTGAAGGCTACAACCTTCTCTCATTTTCCATCTTCTACTGGAAGGCAGCTCCAACCCCCTAGCTCTTGTATTGGTTGATAAGTTTACCAGTACGTAGGTGCCGACCTACAAAAGGCTACTACCTTCACTCTTCCTCCAGGGACCTCGTTTCATAAATTTTCAAGATGGATACTCTTGGTACATAACACCACAAAATGAAGGCCACGTTTCATCAATTTTTCATACTGGACCCATCAGTAACATTGAAGCTCAAAATCAATCACCATTGCAATAACTGCATCTACCAATCAGTCAATCTGAATAGTCAGATCAGTGCCACCATAACACTGTGCTGAACCCAGAAATTTGCATCATCAGCTAGAACCAATTGTAACCTCAAAAATCATATGTCAGAATGTATACACTACTTCAGTGAAGCCAACTTGCATGTATACGCTACTTCCTTTAGCCAAACCTGCGTATACCTCCAAAAACACTGAATCATAAAAACCTTTGAATCAAAATCGTAACATCCAGTAACATTTTGAAGATCTACTGTCAAATTACAGAGTTCTAAACAGACAACAACAAAGATCACCCTTCTCACTTAATCAATTAATTAATTAGACTCAATCTCCTTATGCATTCAGTTCTACTTTCAGATCTAATGAAGACATCATTGACAGAGAGCAATAAAACAAAAACATTGATTAGATAGCTTAGTCATCTCTGAACAACAGGCTTTTCTTTTGCATACGCTCGTTGGAAGAGTCGAACCAGCATGTATACGTGCCTTCACCAAGGCGAACCAGCGTATAGATCTGCAAATACTAACTTAAAACTTCACAGCTATTCCAGACTTCAATCATACCTAGATCATAACATTTACAAGATAAAACACACGTTAGCATTCAGATCTAGCCCAACAATTATCATATCATACAATGCGAAGTCATTTAAGGTCTCATGATCCTGATCCAACATTGTATCAAAAGGTGCACAAGATATTTTAGATCGTATCATAACCATAGCCCCTTACAACATAAGATATACTTCAAATAGAAGTATTCATGAAAAGCCCTTTCACTTGCACACCTAGCCCTTTGATTTTATCCTCCTTATATAGTTTTAGCCTTTCTCAATACCTCAGACCAAAATAACACTTAGAACCTGTGGTATCCTTGGACGGGATCAAATATCCATTAATCCGCTCAATATTGTGGGCGAATACCATGGTGTTGACCCTTGGTATTCTTTTAACCTTAATTTTCCATCCCATATGCGCTTTTCCTTCTGTGAAAGTACGTGCATACGTATACACTCCTTTTGTTCTATGAACCCACTTGTATATGCTACTTGGACAAGATGAACCTACGTATACAACTTAAACTAACTTAAAACATCCTTTTGTTCAACTTCTTGATTATGATTTGTAGTCCTTTGTTCTAACATCCTGTTCTTCTTTACCATTTCCATGTTACCTCTAAATTGACCTATTACAATGTGAGTTACCCTTTATCAAATCTGAACTGACTTGTGAGTGAGTTGTCATCAAGGACAATACATGTATCATAATGCCAACAATCTCCCCCTTTGGACTTGATGGCAACCATATTGGTGTTTATTACGTCAAGTTGTAGAACCTGTTAGATATATCAAACAACACCAAGATACTCTCCCCCTTTGACATCAAGGGGCAAAAGTGGACCAAGATATTATCCCCCTTTGAGATACGTTATGTTGTCCATGCTCCCCCTGAGTACATGCAAAGTCTACAGAGATATTTTTCAAAAGAATAACATGACTCTATAACTCAACTATGTGAGTATGAACTTCCTATCACCAATGAATCATACATACATCAATCACCCAACCAAGTGGGGATATACCAAATGTTCAGACATGACTGAAAAATTGCAATTATTAGATCATCCTTCCAATGCATAATGGGGGTACAAATTACATCATATGTCTAAAAGGACTCATTAATAGAAAGAGACATATTATTACACCATACATCTTTACATGACCTTTACAACAAATGATATGAATGTCTAAAACCATAGCTGAATTCAACAACCATGATGCCAACAATGCGTAATGTTTTTGAAGGCTAATGCTCCCCCTGAACCTGTGCTACCTATGCATTGTCAACAAATCATTCATCAAGGCATCTTCATCAATCAAATAAAAAGCAATGAACAAAGCATATCATCATAATGAACACCTATGATAGAAACTAATTTTGAGTCTGACCCACAGTTTTTCTATCAGAAAAACATATACGCTCCTGCAGCCACAAGAACTCGCGTATATACGCGACTTTGCTTCATGAAACCCACGTATAGGAAACATTTCTCTGAAAACTGGATTTAACAGTAGGATGATGTAGAAACTACTCCCAGCTTTTGTTTGAGATATCCAAATGCTTCTCTGGGAAGCGGTTTGGTAAATATATCATCAACTTGTTCTTTGGAGGGAACATACTCCAATTTAACATTTTGTTCAAGCACTTTGTTCTCGTAGAAAATGGTACTTAATGGGTATGTGATTGGTCTTGGAGTGCATGACTAGATTTTTCAAAATACTAATGGCACTTGTATTATCACATAGAATGGAGATGGGTGGAGAACATGTGATTTGAATATCTTGCAATGTTTGAATCATCCAAAGTAGTTGTGTGCAACAAGATGCAGCAACCACATATTCTGCTTCAGTTGTAGATAAGGAAATCAAACTTTGTTTCTTGCTGGACCAAGACACTAATCATGATCCCACATAGAATGCACCTCCACTAGTGCTTTTTCGATCATGAATATTTCTTGCCCAATCTGCATCTGTATATGCATGAACAATGAGATCTGTATCTTTAGGATACCATAGACCAAAGTCTTGAGTTCCTTAGAGATATTTGAATATTCTTTTTACAGCCTGAAGATGTGATTCCTTTGGATTGGCTTGGAATCTTCCAACAATTCCTATTGCATGCATGATATCTGGTCTAGTACCTATTAGATAAAGTAGACTTCCAATCATAGATCTGTATGTTGGTTGATTCATCGTTAGAACTGAGACTACATCCTGTTACCGTTGGAGTACATACTCGTTTAGAATCTTCCATTCTGTACTTCTTCATAATTTGCTTGAGATATTTAGTTTGTGAAAGAAAAATTCCATCTTTTATTTGTTGTACTTGTATACCAAGGAAATAAGTTAGTTCACCAAGTCAGGACATTTCAAATTCTTGTTGCATAACAGAAGCAAAGTTCTGACTCATAGATTCTGCATTGCTACCAAAGATGATATCATCAACATAAACAACAATAATTAGTATTTTATCATTCTCAATCTTTGCTTATAAGTTGCTGTCTGCATATCCTTTTGTGAAACCTTGTTGTTGTAGATATTTGTCAAGATGATAATACCAAGCCCTTGGAGCTTGTTTCAGTCCAACAAAGCCTTTTTGAGCTTCAGTACAACCTTTGCATCATTTCCTAGAATGAATCCTTTTGGTTGTTCAATATAAACTTCTTCTTCTAAATATCCATTAAGAAATGCAGATTTTACATCCATTTGATACACTTTGAATTTCCTAAAACTTGAAAGAGCAAGAAACATTCTTATGGCTTCAAGTCTGGCAACAGGTGCAAATGTTTCTTAAAAGTCTATACCTTCTTGTTGAGCATACCCTTTACAAACAAGTCTTGCTTTGTTTCTAATAACCTCTCCATTTTCATTCAACTTATTCTTGAATATCCATTTTGTTCCTATGGCATTTTTATCATGAGGTCTAGGAACTAATTCCCAAGTATCATTCTTTTCAATTTGGTCAAGTTTTTCATCCATGGCCTTAACCCAACATTCATATTTTCTAGATTCATTAACATTCGGTGGTTCTATGGAGGACAATAATGCTAGATAACTGGAAGTTCCTACAAGAGTTCCTCTTGTCTGTACTCCAAACCCTTTTTCTCCTAGAATTTGAGATTCTGGATGATTCTTTTGAACATACCTAGATGGAGCCTTTTCCCTATCAGTTGTATCTTCTTCTGATGCTTCATTTGTTTCTTCCTCTATATCATTTTGATTTGATATATGGAAGAATTCATCGTCTTCCTCATTGCCATCTTCCTTTGTTGATTTTACTTGTTCTGGATTTTTGCATGCTTCATCAATTACAACATCAATGCATTCAACAATTTTTCGAAGTCTCTTATTATAACATTCGTATCCTTTACTTCTAGATGAATACCCAAGAAGTATTCCTTCGTCTTCTCTGGGTTCAAACTTACCAAGTTTTTCATCAGTCCTTTTGATGAAACATTTGCTTCCAAAAACTCTGAAGTGTTTTACAGTAGGTGACTTACCATACCAAAGCTCATATGGAGTTTGATCACTATTTACCCGAATGTGAGCTTTGTTGAGAATGTTTACAGCAGTATGTGCAGCTTCACTCCAGAAGGTGGCAGGAGTTCTAGATTCATCAAGCATAGCTCAAGCCATTTGTTGAACTGTTCTATTCATTCTTTCCACCACGCCATTTTGTTGAGGAGTTCTAGCAACAAAGTGTCTTTTTATTCCATGTTGTTCGCAAAATTCACAAAATTCATCTGATATGAATTCTCCTCCTTGATCAGATTTGAGACATTTGATTTTTAGATCTAATTCATTTTCAACTAAAGATTTGAAGGCTTTAAAATTTTCAAATGCTTCATCTTTATGCTTCAGTAAACCAATCCATCACATTCTAGAAAAATCATCAATGAATAAATGAAGTATTCTTCTCCACGAGGTGAATTTTTCCTTATTGGCCCACACAAATCAGCATGAATGAGTTCAAGAGGCTTACTTGCAATTCCTTCTTTGGCATTGAAATGAACTCTGGTTTTCTTACCGAATTGACATGGTTTGCAGATGGTATTTTCTGGGATGCTGATATCTGGAAGATCACAAACCGCCCTGAGCCTGCATGATTTTCTTATTTGAGAAAAGTTTAGATGCCCCAATCTTTTGTGCCATAGCCAATTTTCTTCTGTTTTTCTTAGATAACATTGTTCTTGACCTCCTTTTAGTATATATAGATTGCTTGGAGTTCTTGTACCTTTGATTATGGTCTTTCCTATGTCAAGCTCACGAACCACACATTCTTTTGATCGAAATACAACTTCATTTCCTTGATCACACATTTGACTAACACTCAACAAGCTATGCTTTAAACCATTAACATACATAACACTTCCAACTTTAACCCTTTCTTTTAAATAAACAAAACCCTTACCCTTAATGATTGCGAGTGTGTCATTTCCAAAAGAGACATTCTGTTCCTTTTCTAAAGCTTTGTAAGAAAGGCATTTATCTTTATCACCTGTCATGTGTTTAGAGCATCCGCTATCAATGTACCACTGATTTTCTTATCCTTCTGCAAATAGAGCTATGCCACATCTTTCTGACTGAAATTCCTTCATTTTCCATACCTTGGAATTTGATGATGTTTGTTCCTTTTGAACTGTTGGCCGAAATTTGCTCCTGCATTTAGATTCTTCATGACCAAAGTTATTGCATAATGAACATTCCATTTCATTTTCAAGAGGAGAAAAGTTATTATAAGAGTTTTTCTTGATTTTTATCACGCTCCTTTGTTTTCTTGCTTCTCTAGTCATGATAGTCTTGTAAGTAACACATTGAGCAACTTTATGACCAAAGTTATGGCATGAAAAACATTGTCCAATAAAGAATAAGTTTCTATGATCATAAAATATTTTGGTGTTGTTCACCTTTTGATTAGTGCTTCTATTGATGTTCACCCTTGGAGTAAAATGAGCATGATTTACCTGGGGAGTGCCTTTAGGCTTTTGCTGAGGATTGACGCATTGTTCAATGGTTTTTGCTACATCAAGATAAATTCTGGTGCTGACTAAAGGTTTTTCTGGATGAGATATTTCTCCAGTGTATCCAAGACCAGTCTTTATAAGCAAAAAATGTTGAACCTTGATGATTTCATCCAAGGTTTTTGATCCTTTAGTAAATCTAAGATTAAGAGATTTTTTCTTCCCAAGTTCTTTTCTTAGACCCAGTACTTCACATTCTAATTTTTCATTGTGATTTTCTCTTTTAGTGAGTTGATTTGTCAAAGTGTCTATGACCATATTATTTTCTTCCAAACATATTTTAAGTTTAGTGATTTCTTCAAGAAATTCTTCCTCTTCTAAGGCATTCATAAAATCATCATTGTCATAAGCCATGAGTAGTTTAAAATATTGTTTAGATTCATCTTCTTCACTATTAGACAAACCATCACTATCTTCATGAGTACAATAACTTCTTCTATTAACAAACTGTTTTCTATTTCCTTTTGCAGACTCCTTTCCTTTTTCATGATTATCTTTATGAGGACATTTAGCAGCATAATGGCCAACTCTACCACAAGCAAAATAGTTGAATGGAAGCTTACCTCTGAATCTTCCAGAACCCCGTTGAAGCTTCTTTACAAATTTTACCTCATCTTCTTTTGAAATATATGTTGATTTCTTGAGATCTTCCTTTTCTTTTCCCTTTGCTGAAGCTTTGAAAGCGGCTTCTCTAATATCGGATGAATGGTCCTCCTTTCCTCATTTCAAAGGCAGTTAAAATTCCATGAAGTTGAACAACAGTAATAGATTGAAGATCCTGCTTCTCTTATATGGTAGATACTTTTGACTCAAATTTAGAAGACAAACATCTCAAAATTTTCTCTACTAAAGTAGCCTCCTTTATTTCTTCACCCAGATTCTTCAAACAATTTATAATCTCATATACTCATAAAAAGTAACTAGCAATACTTTCATCACTATGCATCTTGAGAGTTTCATACTGAATTCTAAGTGTTTGGAGCTTAGTGCATTTTACCTGGGAGTCTCCTTCGTAGCTCTGAATGATTTTGTCCCATATTGCTTTGGCTGTGTTGAGTTGTATGACTTTGATGAATTATGATTCTGATAGACTTCCCAATAACGCATTGACAGCTTTGGCATTGTTTTCATATGTTTTCTTTTTTGCTGGAAATGTGGGGACTACTACTGGATATTGATATCCTCCTTCTACAATTGCCCAAACATCAGCTCCAAGTGACTGAAGATAGGCTTTGATTCTTATCTTCTAATATTCTAAGTTATTTCTATTGAAGATTGGTGGTCTGATAGATCCCATGCATTCGTGATTGTTCATCTTGAGAGATATCCCTTCAAGTGATCAAACTTCTTCTGAAGGACCTGCTATGATACCAATTGTTGGGAAAAACGCTGAGAGGGGGGTGAATCAATATTTTAACTTTCACAATAATGATTTTCCTTTTCAAATAGTATACACTACTTTACTGAAACCAACCAGCGTATGTCCGCAACTATAAAGTATGAAAACGACGTATATGTAGAAAATAACTAATTCATTGTCTTAAATAAGAGTGTGATGCATTAACCAGTAAACAAATGTTGTAAGAACAAAATAAATCAACACACATAAGCAACACACATGAACAATAGGATTTTTCAGGTGGAAACCCAATGAGAGAAAAAAACATCGTTGTTGTCGTCTCAGTGTTCAATCTTCTTATAATAAAAATTGTTTACAATTTTTTGTACTGGTGCAGACTTTTCTAGTACACAGGCATCTACCTGTTGAAGGCTACAACATTCTCTCGTTTTCCATCTTCTACTGGAAGGGAACTCCAACCCCCTAGCTCTTGTACTGTCTAATAAGTTTACCAGTACGTAGGCGCCGACCTACAGAAGGCTACTACCTTCACTCTTCCTCCAGGGACCTCGTTTTATAAATTTTCAGACTGGATACTCCTGGTACATAACACTACAAAATGAAAGCCATGTTTCATAAAATTTTCATACTAGATCCATTAGTAACATTGAAGCTCAAAAACAACACCAATGCAATAATTGCATCTACCAACAATCAGTCAATCTGAACAGTCAGATCAATGTCACCAGAACACTGTGTTAAACCCAGAAACCTGCATCATTAACCAGAACCAACTGCAACCTCAAAAATCATATGTTAGAATGTATATGCTACTTTAGTGAAGCCAACCTGCATGTATATGCTACTTCCTTTAGCCAAACTTACGTATACCTCCAAAAATATTGAATCATAAAAACCTCTGAATCAAAATTGTACCATCCAGTAACATTCTGAAGATCTACTGTCAGATTACAGAGTTCTAAATAGACAACAACAAAGATCACCCTTCTTACTTAATCAATCAATCAATCAAACCCAATCTCCTTATACATTTAGTTCTACTTTCAGATCTAATGAAGGCACCATTAGCAGACATCAATAAAATAACAGCACTGATCAGATAGATTAGTCATCTTTGAACAACATGCTTTTCTTTTTCATACGCTACTTGGAAGAGTCAAACTAGCATGTATATGTGCCTTCACCAAGGCAAACCAGCGTATAGATATGCAAATACTAACTTAAAACTTCAAGCTATTCCAAACTTCAGTCATACCCAGATCATAACGTTTACAGGATAAAACACGTGTTAGCATTCATATCTAGCCGAACAATTATCAGATCATACAATGATAAGTCATTTAAGGTCTCATGATCCTGATCCAACATTATATCTAAAGGTGCACAAGATATTTTAGATCATATCGTAACCATAGCTCCTTACAACATAAGATACACTTCAGATAGAATTATTCATGAAATACCCTTTCACTTGCACACCTAGCCCTTTGATCTTCTCCTTCGTATACAGTTTTAGCCTTTCTCAATACCTCGGACCAAAACAACACTTAGAACCTATGGTGTTCTTGGGTGGGATCAAATATCCGTTACTCTGCTCAATATTGTGGACTAGTACCATGGTATTGACCCTTGGTATTCTTTTAACCTTAATTTTCCATCCATACGGATTTTTTCTTCTATGAAAGTGCATGCATACGTATACACTCCTTTTGTTCTGTGAACCCGCCTATATATGCTACTTGGACAAGGTCAACTTACGTGTATAGCTTAAACTAACTTAAAACGTCCTTTTTCTTCAACTTCTTGATTCTGTTCTGTAGTCCTTTGTTCCAACATCTTGCTCTTCTGTACCATTTCCCTGTTACAACGTGAGTTGCCTTTATCAAATCTAAACTGACATGTGAGTGAGTTGCCATCAAGGACAATACCTGTATCATAATGCCAACATCTTTAATAGAAATCTAAGCTAGGATGGTTGTAGAAAGAAAAGAACTTTGGGGGGTTGGAAAGCATTTTATGCTTTTCAAAATAGGTGTAGAGAGGCAAAGTTATGGGACTAGAAAACCACTCTAACTCTTTTTGGGCTTTTAGTGATTCAGGTTATTCTCTACCATTACGAACTGTGGGCGAGCAGTACATCCGAGATGCAGTGGAAACAAATTGAGAAAATTCTAAAGGGTTTGATTACAAACAAATTTAAATATAAAGTTGCAATTCCTTATGCTATCTTGTTAAGTGAAACATGGGTTGCTCCTATTGAAGCAATTGTTGTGGTGCGAGTCATAAGGTATTAAAAAAGAATTGAGCAAATGGAAAAGTGTAAATAGCCTAAGGTTGTGTTTAATGACATATTGTGCAAAAGAAAGAAGACTTGGATGCAACAAAATAAAAAATGTTTTAGTAAATGGGTTATTTACTTAAGCATGTGTCCCACAACCAATAATGAGATAAAAACTTTTTTTATGGATAAGTTCCACAAATATACCTGGGAGAAGGAGCTAGGGAGAAAGAAGAAGTACTATATTGAAGAGTTTAATCTCACACATAATCATCAACAAAAAACATACATAGGGGCCAATATTTCTTAGAGAGCCAAAATTCTTATTGCTCAATTAGGGACTAATTCTCATAAACTCCATTGTGAAATAGGGCAATGGAAAAGGCCAAAAGAAGTGTGGGAGGAAAGAGTATGTATTTTTTTCTCTTTCGGAAAAATGGAAACGGAAAAGCATTTCATTTTAGAATGTGAGGCCTTCAAAGACAGCAGGGAAAGTTATGCAGAGA
The DNA here is from genome assembly GCA_000404065.3 of Pinus taeda. NCBI lineage: Eukaryota > Viridiplantae > Streptophyta > Pinopsida > Pinales > Pinaceae > Pinus > Pinus taeda. The sequence goes on along the minus strand of APFE031057071.1, from coordinate 76,672 downwards.
TTATGGCAGCTAGATCTTGAGATAATATATTCAACCAGGGGTTTGTCGAGAAGCTGGGAGTGTTTATTGTGAGACTTCACAGGAATATGGCCGAATGCAAGAACCAAATGGAGAAGAAATCTGTCCCATAGGATTTTTTTAGCCTTGTGGACGTCAAAATAATTTCATTCATTCATTCTTCCTTTCACATAAGGAGATATGCTAATGACCCAACACCTCACATATTTGGCAAATAGTAAATTTTTACCTTTTTGTTAACTACAAGCATATCATTTCACGTGGAATATTTTTTTTGATTAATGGTAATGAGTGAGCCTAACTCTGGTTTATATTGGAAATTGATGTCAGATGTTATATTTTATGGTAATGAGTGAGCCCAACTCCTGTTTATATTGGAAATAGGATGCGAGATGTTAGAGTTTTTTTATTACAAATATTTTTATATTAATAGGTGTGTTTAGAATAGCCTTCTAGAATTTTTAATTATTACTAATTATTTGGTAGATGATAGGAATTTAAGGTCTATGAAATATTCACAAAATACTTCCATTTTTACTTTTTAATTTGATTTAAAAAATGTTATTATGTTCTTTTCTTGTTACACACACACACACACATATAACTCATATATTAATTATTTATAATTAATGATGATAATAATAATAATTTATTCCCCCAATCAGGGTGCGAGACAGTTGGAGGCCCACTTGGGCTTGATTGACATGACAGAGCTTTTAATGTTTTGGGGTGGTGGGTGGTATCCCCCATGCCCTCACACGCGTATTCACTATGATAATATGTAGCAACACAGATCTTGGCAAATCCACGACGTGAAAGTTGGTAATCCTTAGCACCTATAGGTAGTGGGAGCGAAGTTGGAGTTAAGACCTCGTATCTGGCGTATAAAATCGGGTCCTCAGCTTCTTAAGGAGCCTAAGTTTGTTGGTTACAGGTTCGCGGCATCATGAACGCAAGAGGAATACCCAGCTCGAGGTTGGTGTATAAAGTCTGGTATGTTATAATGTTATCTTTGTATCCTGGGTGGGGGGCGACTACTTGGGATAAACTTCGTGCTCAGAGGAATGGAAACACTAGTTAAATTAGCAGTTTTTGTGACTGACAATATAGGCCTTCTCGATTATGTGATGTTGATTTCTATATTTTTTGGCAATCTTCTTTCTCACATAGGCGTGTTTACTAGTTTCTGGTTTTTTATCATGACTTTTCTCTGCATGTTGATAATTGGGTTTCCCGATTTAAGCTTGAATTGTCGAGGCATGCCCCGTGGAGAGCAAGGGTTTTGGAAAATGCTCAGGGCCAAGTCTATGGACTCAGAGCTCAGGCAGGTATGGGGGACACCGTTCTTTTTCTGGTGATGCCTCCCACCTCTAGAGGGTTACTAATTATATAATGCTTGCTGGCTCGGGTGGTGGAATTATGAAGGGAAGTAGCGTTGTCTGGAGTTGCATTTGTTTTTCCGGCCATTCATTAAGTTAATGCTTGTTTTTCGGGTGGTTCTCTATACAAATTATATTCCATGTCCACCTACATTGTCTTCACTCCTAGCCTCTGTACAGTGGGTTGGGTCATGAGCATGGGATAGTGGGAGAAGAGTGAAGAAAGGGGGCCCAACCTTAGCAAACATGGTGAAGTCTCAGCCTTGTGGTGGAGCTTCGGGTCAAATCGGAAGAGGCAAAAGACATCAGGAAGATAAAGGAAAACTCAACGGTAGAGAACCACATGACAGAAGACTGAGTGGCGGGAGACTGCACTATAGGCCACTGTGCGGCAAGAGACGACGTAGGGGGGACTGCATGACAGAGGATTGTGCGGCAGGAGACTATGCGACAAGGGACTGCGCGGGAAGGGACTATGTGGTAGATGGGTCGAAAAACAAATTCTGAGAATCTTCAGGCCACAGTCAAATCTTACTGCGAAGGGACCCTGGCGTAGGTGAAACAATTGATTGCGAACTGGGAAGCAGAGTTGAATTCGCAAGCTAAGCTTGAACCGCCAATCAAAGACTGAGGGGAACTAATCATGGATCCTGGGTACATGCGCAGTCGTCTCACCCTATTTAGACAATCAATTCATCTTTACTGGTTAATAAAGTGCATAGTGTTCAAAGAAATAGTTGTGACCACCAGCACAACGACGCACAATGAGGCTGAGCCGAGTCTACAAGACATTCAAAGTGAGCTCCACCTTATCCAATGTCAGTTGCAGAACCAGAATGCCCCTTTGGGCTGCATCGAGTGGCATATCCCATGCCTGCCGCAATTTGAATTACCAAAATCAAGTGCTAAAGATCCTGCTCCAGTGGAATCGTCGGATGAGTAATGGGTTAAAGTTATGACTGTTAATTTTGGCTTATTTTCTGTTGTTTATATTCGGTAGCATTTATGATTTCAGTCTTATGTTTATTAGTTGGTTTCTAGACTATCAGCCTTATAAGGCTTGGCTAGGCTAAAAAGACTTAAACTATTTATGTTTTGGATGACTTATAATGTGATTTGGTGGCCAACAGACCTGCTTTCCCACTGGGTAGGTTGAGGTCGCCGAACGAACCATATATTTGTAACTTGTCTATTTAAAGATGAATGAATGAAAGGTACTTCTAAGCTTACAATTTTTTTTAATAATAATTTATTATTTTTCTTGGTGATAAGCATCACATTGTGGGTGGATTGGTCTTATTCCATCCAATAAATGGGCTAGCCTAACCTAGGCTCGGCTAGTTACAACAACAACAATAATAATGCAAATTGGAGCTTGATTGCAACTTGAATGGGTTTGAATTAATGATTTTAACATTGATAAATATATTAACAATATACACATAATCATATATTCAAAATTATATAAGCAAATTTTAAATAATATTATAAATAATAAAAAAATGATATTTTAAAATGTAACTTTGCTTAATACTTGTTAAAATATTTATAATTTTTCTTTAAATTTTATATATATATATATATACTTTTAGTAAAATTTTCTACTTCCTTCGAAACAAGAAATTGTAGTTAGGTTTTAAAACGATTGGTTATCAGAAAAACTTGACCATATCCAAAAATGTACTCTCTTGTGAGAGACAAAAGACAAAAGTTGCTAGAATAATTTAATCCATGAAGGAGCGATGGGTCTGGTTAGGGTTTGGATGCAAGGGTTTCAGGAGGATCCTCACTCCGAACACGGGTAACGACAGCAGGCAAATCCGATGCACAGGTGCAGGTCTTCGCAAAGTTTTCTTTGCCGGGTTCAGGTGGACAGCTGGAGGTTATCCCGAGTCAGGAAAATAGTTTTTTCTGAATAGTTTTTTTCCCCTTTTGTTGCTTTCACTGCCACGGGCGCTTCGGGTCTCTTTCATCGACTTGGGGTTTTGGTTCCGTGATCTAGGGCGTCGGGCGTTACATTGTTGCTGTTGGTTTTTCCTTTGCGACCCTTAACTATGGTTAATCCGGAGGAGCTGGTGGATCTAGACCCGGCTCTAGAAGATATTATGTCCATGTGGGGTAAGGACACATCAGCGCAAAGTGTGGAGCATTTCTTCAGTGGTAAAAAATTTGCAGAGTCGGTTCTTCAACCTCCGGAGGTTTTTCCTCCGTTCCTGCAACAAGGTAAGGATTTTGCTTTTGAGTATGTCCCGGTTCATAAGCAGGGCGAGCAAGTCCGAAATACTGAGGTGGCCACGGCGAAAGGGACGAAATCAGGCGTTTCATCGGAGGGTTTCAAGGGTAAGTCAGTGGTAAACTGGAACCCTCCGTCAGTTGGTTTGGAGGTCTCAGAATCCCTTGGTCGCTCTTCTGGTGCTGTTCAGGAAAATCCTTCCGGAGGTTTCCCCCCTCTCACAAGGGCTTCGCTGCCAAAAGATTCTCGAACCACTGGAGCATCTCTATCAGGGGGATGCGAGGGGTTTCTTGGCATTGAGGAAGGGGTTCCGGGATCCTGTGGGGATCCTTTCAACGACAAAAGCTTTTCAGAATTTCAAGCTGGGGGACCATCAAATCCCCAACAACCTCATTTGGAGGATGACTCCCCTGTGGACACGACACAAGAGGATTTAGTCTGGTTAGAGTCCCCTGGGGACAATAGGACTCTTGAAGAGGATCTGAGGAAAAAAGGAGGTAAGAGGAAACCCCAAAAGCCGATAGGGGCTTTAGAGCTGGGGAGTAATCTGGTGCTAGGCATGGAAGTATCAATAGAGGAAACCTTAGAGGTTGTCGATTGCACCATTGTAGACAGGGCTAGGGGAAAGAAACTTTCTCCAGAGGATCTCCAGTCATGGGGGGAAGATCGTTTCAATAATGGAAATCCTTTACGCTTTGAGGCATGGAGCCTTGTTAAAGGATGGTTTATGTTAAGGTTCAAAGAAAAGGCAGCAGCTGACTGGGTGTTGGGGAAAAATTGGTTCATTGGGAATATTCCAGTCCTGATGAAACGTTGGTCTCCCTTGTTCGATGCTATCAAGGAAAGCACTGAAGTTTTTCCAGTTTGGGTGAGGGCACCGGGCCTCCCTTTTTTTCTCTGGACAGAGGCGGTTTTCAAAGCTATTGGGAATAGGTTGGGAACATTTTTGGAGGCGGACATGTCTTTCAAAGAGACAAAGGTTATGGCGACTGCCCGTATATTGACAAATATTGATCTGAGCAAAGGCTTGGCCAAAACAATTCCCCTCCAATACAAGGATTATTTTTTCGAGCAAATCCTAGATTACGAACATCTGCCGTTTCGTTGCCATTTTTGTCATGATTACGGGCATCTCGCAAAGCAATGCCCGATGCTTAGAAGGCGGAGGTGATTTAGAAGAACGCTTGTGTTCAGAGAGCCAAAGATTAATCTACCTCATGTTTCTCAGGAGAAGGAAGGACCGATGCCTCAGAATGTGACGGATCAGGGCGCTGGGGAAGTCCGGAATGAGGAAGCTGTGGCAAGTCTCCAGAATTCCGCGGAGCCTCAAGTTCAATCTCTGCCCCGCGAGGAGGTCACGGGTAAGTGCACGCTCCCTCCCATTTTTACTCCTCAAGAACACGAATTCACAGTTGTCCCTTTGCATGATATTCACTCATTATCTAAATCTCTATCTTCAAACTAGTCGGGCGGTGTGGATATTGTTGAGTCTCCCCAAGACCCAGGCACCCATCTTGAGGAGCCCCCGTTCCTTGATCTAAAATGTGTTAAAAATTGGCCACCCCTCACTCCCCCGGCTCAAAATGCACCATGCCCTTATAACCTTAGGTCTATGGGGTTTAAGCCTGAGCAGAACGAGGCCTGTAGTGGTCTTGGTCAGACTCCCTCACAAGGAAGGCAGAGGGGTAAGCGTGGTAGAAAATACGACCTATCAAAAGCAAAAATTAAAGCCAAAATAGATGTGGCGGATGGGAAGCAATATTCTATCCCTAGGGTCCTTAGAGCAGTGCAGACCCCCGAATCTGTTAAACAATGATCATGGCTTCTTGGAATTGCAGAGGTTTGGCCAGCAAGCCTAAAAAACTGGCCTTAAAAGAGTGGCTTCAAAAATCAAACTCTGACATTATCTTCCTCCAAGAAATACTGGGAAGAGGCTTCGAGGTAGAATCAATGCTAAAATCTCTGTTGCCAGGTTGGTCCTTTCATGCTATAGACTCTTCTGGACATTCGGGGGGTCTCGCTATTGGCTTCAGAGAGGGAAGAATCAAGTGTTTAAACCTATGGGGTCTGAAGAATGCTATGGGAATGGAAATAATCACACCAGACTTTCCCTCTTCCTTCCAAATTGTAAATATTTATGGGCCATGTCAAGGAAGGGAGGTTTTCTGGTTGGACTTGCTAGCAAAATCATTGATGAAATCGCCTCTGATGGTTATGGGAGGTGATCTTAACATTTCTTTGGGCAGAGCAGAGGCTTGGGGCCCCTCAGCCAGGGAGGATCCCCTGTCAGACTTTTTCTATCAAGTTCTCTCAGACAATAATTTTATTGATCCCGCCCCAATCAAGTTAAAACCTACATGGAGGAATAGAAGAACTGGGGAGGATAGGATTGCAAAAAGGTTGGATCGCTTTTTGATTTCAGAAGGACTTTCCATAAAAGTGCCCCTGTTTCGGCAATGGGTTGAGGAGATTGGGAATTCAGACCATTTCCCGATTTTTTTGGACCTTTCTTTTCCCCCCCCAAAGCCTCCTGCTCCTTTTAAATTTAACTCCTCCTGGCTGAAAGAACCATCCTTTAATAACCTTTTTAAATCAACTTGGATTCTCGCTGACAGGAATGCCAATGAAAACAAAAGTTTCTTTTTCATGGAAAATCTGAAAAGACTAAAGAAAGCGACCATGTCATGGGCAAAAGAAAGACAGAAAAAACAAAATGAGGATCTGATGAAAATCAGGGAGGAGTTGAAGTTTCTGGAAAGTATGGACACAGATGGGTACTCTTCTCAGTCTTCCAAAGACCGAATCCTCTCATTAGAAAAAGCTCAAAATCAGATTCTTCTGGCAAAGGAAGAGGAATGGAGACTAAAAAGCAGAGCTATTTGGCTAAAATCAGGAGATGAAAATACAAGGTTCTTTCACAACTATGCAAAAGGTAGAAAATCTGCAAATACCATTTGGAGCCTAAAAGATGAAGAAGGCAGGGTGGTTAAATCGTTCATAGATCTCTCGAGCTTGGGCCAGCGGCACTTTCAGAGAATTTTCTCGGACTCTGGAGAGGCCACCATTGTAGAAGTCATGAGGACAGTTCAATGTTTCCCAAGATTCATTGAGGAGGAAGAAGCTGATGAGTTATCAGCCCTTGTCACCAAGGAAGAGGTTGAGGCTGCAATGAAAAATATGGGAAAGGAGAAAAGTCCCGGTCCTGATGGGTGGACCATCGAACTTTTCCTCCAATTTTTCGATTTAATTGGATATGATATCACTGAAGTTGTGGAAGAGTCTAGGCGGAAAGGAGCAATTTATAGACCTTTTAATTCAACCTTCATCGCTCTTATCCCGAAGAAAGATGAACCGGAGTCCTTCGAAGATTTTAGGTCTATTTCTCTCTGTAATTGTATTTATAAAATTACTGCAAAGGTGATAGCAATTAGAATTGTTCCTATATTATCCAGAAATATCTCAATGGAACAATTCGGCTTCCTGGATGGAAGGCAAATACATGAGGCCATTGGGGTTGCCCAAGAAGTCATTCATAGTGTCAAACAAAAGAAGACGAAAGGGGTGATCCTAAAAATTGACCTCTCCAAGGCATATGATCGAATTAACTGGTTATTCCTCAGGTTACTGCTCACTCATTTGGGCTTTAACTATTCTTTCATAAGCTGGATAATGGGTTGTATTTCAAATGTCAGTTTTGCGGTTCTGATCAATGGGGCTGCATCCAATTTCTTCAAAAGTCAAAGAGGCCTCAGACAAGGATGTCCCCTATCTCCTCTCCTCTTCTTGTTGGTGGCGGAAGGGCTTAGCAGGCTGATTCATAAAGCCAAAAGAGCAAACAAGATAAAAGGTATTGAGGTTGCTATTAACCTTTATATATCTCACCTGCTCTTTGTTGATGATATATTGATTTTTTCCAATGGTTCACTTAATGAATTAAAGGAGCTTTAAAGCATTTTTGAACTATTTATGAAAGCCACAGGTATGCAGATTAATTCTGGAAAATCACAAGCCTGTGTGGCAGGGTTCAATAGGAGAGAATGTTCTTTAATGACAAATCTTTTTCCTTTCCACAACCAGCCCTTGGACACCTCCTTTAAATATTTGGGATTCTGGTTAAAACCGGACGCCTACAAAAAAGAGGACTGCCACTGGTTAATTGCAAAGATAGAAGCAAGAATTTCTCACTGGAGCTTCAAATGGCTTTCTAGAGCAGGTAGAATGACCTTATTAAAATCTGTTTTATTAGCTATCCCGGTCTATTGGGCTGCCCTTACATGGATTCCCAAAGGCATCATGGAGAAAATAAGAAGGTTGTGCTGCAGATTTTTATGGGTTAGCTCAAAAGAGAATTCAGTTCTCCCATGGGTGGCTTGGGACAAGATTGCTAGGCCAAAAGAATGGGGCGGTTGGGGAATCAAGCGGCTTCCAGATTTCAGCCTTTCCTTGGCCGCTAAGTCAGATGGAGACTTATCACAATGGAAAACCTTTGGACAAGGGTGATTAAAAGAAAGTACATCGACCCTATGCCCCTGGAAGATTGGATTCGGAGCCAAGATAAGAAGACGAAACAATCCTCCGTTATCTGGAAGGCTACAGTGGAGGCCTTCTCTATGATTGAACAAGGTCTGGCCTGGAAAGTGGGCGATGGGAAGAATATAAGAATTGGTAGGGACCCCTGGGTTGGGTGCAATCAATCATATGCCCTATCCCCTGGCCTCTTGAGGCACCTCGACAGCAAAGGTTTTCTCACTCTAAACCAAGTGGAGAAAGTGGGTCAATCTACCATTTGGGGTCAGGCATGGAAGAATGTTGTGGACATGGGTCTAAACATCAGATGGCATAATGAATGGACCTCTTTCATTGATGAACTCCACAGGACAAATGTCAGGATAAAAACCGAATCGGATGTTCTGATGTGGGCACAAGGGAAAACTGGTGTTTATACCCCAAAAGATGGTTATGCTTTTCTCATGGAAAAGAAAGGATGGGCTGCTCCAGAGTGGTGGTCACGAAATTTGTGGAAGCTCAAATGTCCCCTGAAATCCAGGGTTTTCCTATGGTGTATTTTAAAAAGAAAAATCCCAACATGGGATATCCTCCAAGACCGATTCTTCATTGGACCTGGGAGATGTCCTCTTTGTAAGGCGGATGGGGAATCAATAAACCACCTTTTCACCTCATGCACTGTCTCTTTAAGGATTTGGGGGGAGCTAAAAAATTTGTTTAAGTATAAAAGCCCAATGGGATTCAGCTTCTTTGGATGAAGTATGGAGGAACTGGTGGAATAACCACCCAGATGGCAATCTCAGGAACCTCCTCCCTATTTTTTTCTGGGGTCTGTGGTTAGCCAGGAATAAATGCCTATTCCAAGATCAGACTATCACCACAACAGCTGTGGCTACAAACTGTGCGGCTATATACACCTCTCTTCCTCCCCCTGAGTCAAAACCTGCTCTAAATCGAGACATCCCATTAATCATAAATGAAGGTTCACCTTGGGGCTTTTTCGATGGGGCATCACAACAAAACAGGGCGGGTGCTGGTATTTGTATTCATCTAAACCGAGAGCATTCCTTCAAAGCTTCAGTGGGCCTGGGTCAGGGAACTAACAACTATGCCGAACTGGTTGCATTACGCCATCTCATGTGTTGGTCTCTACAAATGAACATCTCGTCAATTCAAATATTTGGAGATTCCATGAATGTTATAAAATGGGTGAATGGAAAGGCAATGTGTCAAAACTAGGTCCTGAAGAATATTTTAGATGATATTATGTCTTTAAAATCCCATTTTAATAATATTTCTATGTGTCATATTTACAGGGATAAAAAATCAACAGCAGATCAGCTTTCTAAAGCTGGCCTACAACAAGCTTTGGGCAGCTGGTCCATAGAGGAATCGAAACAGGGGCAGAATCTCATCATGCAGCAACCTCCATTTGCCCCACCTGCATAATGTTCTCATCATGTTTTTAGCTCCCACAGTAATTTTCTTTTGCTACAGGATGTGGGTTTTCTACGGCAACTCCTTTGTTTTTGCCCACAGGTTTTATCATCCGTTTCCTTTTATACAGGTGGTCATATTTTCAGCGCCAGGATGATACTTTCTGTTCGTAAATTCTTCCCTTCTGGAAATGGCCGTGACAGATATTTATTTGTCTTTCCTTTGACAGTTTAAAATTTTCGTATATATGTATGAGGTTGTTTATCCTTCCATGAAGGAGGCCTCCGTGTCAATAGTTTACATATGTATGTTTTAACAGTTTGGGTCTTTTCAGCGTCCCAATGGACAGTATTACTATGTGTTTTTTTATATATGTGACAGTCATGGATGGAGCTTCTCGATCCATAGATTTACTTGGTATGGGTTGATTCGGGATTTCTTGCTCGTTTCCCCCATTGTTTTGAGCTGTGTCTATATCAGTCTTCTCGCCCTCTGGTGGGCTGTCGATCTATAGCTGCAAAATGTAAAACTTTTTATATATCCTTAATAAAAAGTTTTAGACTTTTTTCTCCGAAAAAAAAAAAAAAAAAAAAAAAAAAAATATATATATATATTTTTATTATTATATATATATATATATAATATATATATATATATATATATATTATATAATATTATATTATTTGCTCGGGAGTTTAAAATTTACCATAAGATGCTAAAATATGAGTTTCCATGGCCATGAAAGCAAACTAAGTAAACAAGAAATTTAGAAACCAAAGGCATAATAATAGGCTAGGAACTCGGATGCGGGTGTCTGTCGAGTCATTAAGGAGAACAACAGACTGCCACGCGGAGAGGACGGCCGGCAGCTGTTTCAATCCCGGGAGGGGCATTCACCATGAATTGCATTTATTGTTGGCCGCCAGGAGTGAAGAGCATTCAAAGCCCTTTAATGCTGCGACTGGTTCAAGACATGAGCAGGAAGAATATCAGGATGGCGGAGGAGGGATTGCAGTCATTCGACTGGGTTCAATTTACACCGCTAGGTGAGAGGGAATGGTTAGAGTTTAAGCCTGTACACAGTCAGTTGCCTCCGTTCTCAGCCTATCTGCAACTGAGTGCAAAAGCTGGCAAGTGGACGCGCTCGGGGGTGCCTCTTTGCGGTGGTGACATTGGGCTTCTGGCCTGGTGCGTGTTCCAAAGGCCAACAGGGTTGAATTTACCACCTGCTCTACAGACTATCATTATGGCTCCTCGGTACAGAGCCACTCCACGCTGGGGGCGCCATCAGGGCCAAAGAAGTGGTGCTGTAGGACGAGGAAGTCACAGTCCCCGGAGAGTTTCCCCTCTTACCTATGCTTCTCCATCCTCTAACAGAACAGAGGATTCAGGGCATTCAATCAGCAACACGGTTCAATCGGCTAGGTTTCATTACCGCCGCAGAACCAACAGGCCTGTTATTTCGGCATTAATTACAGTTATTTTTGAGGAGGAAGATGTGGAGGAAGGCACTTCGGCGGATCAATCGCCCGGAAACTCCAACATTTCCTCGCCAAGTTGGGGGAGGAAGGATAGTTCATACTCCCCATCTTCGCCAAGTAAATTGGTCGAGGAGAGCTCTCCGGCACCCACAGAGGAACAAGTTGAGGTCCTGGCGGAAATTGGTAGCATGTTAGACTCGAAAGGACCTGAATTGGTTGAGGAACAGGCAATAATTCCCCAGGAACGGGCAGAAGTCACCCCATCCTCGCCACAGCAGCAAGGCGAGCCCAAGCTGCCGGACTTCTACCACACCAACACTCTGTACCCAAAACTACTGCCAGGCATGAAATTGGAAGATGTTCCGGAGGGAATGGAGATCTCTTGGGAGCCTCTGGACGAATTCAAAGTCTACAAACCGGATAATGTCAAGTAAGCGGTCTTCTCCTGCTCTTTTTGGAGGTATGCTTGTCATTTGCTGGGATATCTTTTCGATTTTGGTGGTCGCGTTTTTTGGAAATGTCCGGTTATGGTCGTGGTCATAGTCGATGGTGTGTGCTCGGTTGGTCGTGGTTATGGTAGATGGTTATGGTCGTTGGTGTGTGGTCAGTTGGTCGCTGGCTCCTCTGGTCGAAGTTATGGGCGATGGTGTGTGTTCGGCTGGTCACGGTATATGGTGTGTACTCGACGGATGGTGCGTGTTCGGTTGGTCGTGGTTTCAATGCCTGCAAGCTAGATTCTGGAAGTGGAATCCTGGTAGCAGAAGCCCCTTCAGCAATGAACTTTCCTGTACTCAACATTCAGGCAATTCTGTTTTTTGTATTGACACATTTTGATTATGAATTCTCCACTCTGTAACTCATCCTTTGTAAGGGGCACTCGCCTCAGTGGAACTGATATTTTTGATGCCAGCATGATAGAGAGCTGCAAGCTTCAATGGCACTCTCAGAGGTTTCGCCCTCTTGTACATATTTTCTCTTTTTTAATATAATATAGCTTAGTCTTTGCATAGAAAAAAAAATAGGCTAGGAAGAGGGGTCTGAATCAGTTACTATAACCTAGATATGCTCGTTGTTGTCGCCTAGTGAGCCACCAATAGTGGGAGGGATGCCAAGGTGCTTCTTGATGCACTCTAGTCATTGTTTCAGGTATGCGATGTCCTAATTTAAATGCTCCATGAAGAGGAAGATGTCCTCTCTATGCTCTTGTTGATATAGGAGAACCCTGCCTAAGAGGAATTTCATGTGCCAATACATGTCCACCATGTGCATACACTAATTGAAGCACCCACATGTGTGCCGAATATCTAGCACCCAATCAATTAGTTTTTCCAGTACCTCAATATTTAAGAGGTGGTGCCTCTGAGAGGTCCCTTTTTGCTTAGCACAAGTGAGCTCTTCCTAAATGGGGGTTGAGGTAAGCCCCCGAAAATGAGTTGTTGTTTCCTCCAATCTGTGATGAGTTTGTGTATTGCCTCGACTAGCATGTTCTTAATAATATGTTGTGCCCTTATGAAGCTGGGATTGCTGGCATGGCATAGTGGTTGCACAGGGATGGGAAAAAGGCCAAGGAACAGGTTGGAGTGTGTCAAGATAAATATAGAAGAGTACATTTGAAAGGACCGAGAAAGTAGGACAAAGCCATGTACATGACCTAAGCAAAGGAATGAGGTCAACAATGATCTAGAGAGGCTTGGGGGAGCCAACAAAGGTAGGTGTCAACATAGTGGAGTGTCGAGAGGATTTGGGAGCCATGGGGGGGAGAGGATATCCCAGAGGTACAAAGAGACAAGAGTCAACAAAGATGAAGAAAAGAAGACATGGAAGTTACAATATTCGAACAACTACGACTGTCATGAGAATACAACTGAAGAAAAAACCTGAAAGGGGAGGAGGGTAAACTTGCTTGATAGAAAAGTTGCCTAATAGGTGCATTGTTGTATCATGATTATGGATTTCTCTAGCAAGTGTCAGGATTTGACATAGACCTTCGTGTAGATAGCTCTATTCTCGAGTGAGGTTGAATACACAACGAGATTAAGAAGTGAATATGCCAACTTTGCAGAGCAAAGCTCGTTGTCAAGTTGGCTTTCCTTGGATAACTAGAGGTAAATACATTTTAAGAGCTTGGCTCAAAGGATTGAACTTATATCAATTTCTCTTTGCTAATTGAGCTCGCATATTGAAAAAGGGAACGAACCAGGAAAACAACCGAAATGTTTTTTGTAATTGCCTTGATATGCCCATTAACCTGTTGTCTAATTTGGCCAGTAGTGTTGTAACTCTGGAGTGCCATGGCCAAGGCATTAAATGTTATTTTTAGTGGTTGCAGAGAATAGTCAATCACACGAGAGAAGCTTAAGCGAACATAATAAGATATTGCAAGCCATATGAGATAGAGGTGACAAATGTAAATGTTGCAAAAATAATGTTCAATAAGCATGTTACAAACTCTAAGATGGCGATATACCTAATTTCGAGCTAAAGCTTTTAATGACCATCTAAAGGGCCATGCTGCCACATCTCTTCCTCACTTGAATAAGTAGAGCACCAATAACCTGCCACATCCTTTTATATACAAAACAACCCATCGAAGGGTATTAAAAATATAATATTGATCAATATATTAATTGTTATTTCTATATTTTTTCAAAAATGAAAATAAATGTTTATAATAATGTAGTTGTCAATGTGTACAAATAAAAAACCGCAAATTATATTTTAAATGATGTTATACGTGATTTAAAAGGTTATGTTTTAGAAATGGAACGTTGCTTACTATTTATTAAAATGTTATAATTATATAATTATTATTATCAAATTTTGATAATATAAGGAGATATTGTTGTAAGTGCTTTTAAGAAATGACCAAAAAAATACTTTTTAAATTGAATTTGTTTAATAGAAAATATTTTTTATATATATTATAATATTAATTTTTTGTATGATTAGATTAAGTATAGTTTTTGGTTTTCTTTTAAATTAATTTTATAAATGACATTTTTCGGAGATTAGGTTCTTGATTGGTTTGATTCAAATATTAAATATCTATAAGCACAAATTATATTATTAACATTCAAAGATTTATATATAGTGGTTGAAGTTTATGCTAGTTTATTGTTGAGGAAACCATATGCGATACATAATTTCAATTCAAAATGTTAAAAGATATAAGAAAGTTTATAGTTTTGAGAAACAAAACATAAATTCTATTTTTTTTTTGGCCAAAAGGGTCATTCTTATCTTCAAAACTATTGCATTAAGACATAGAAAAAACTAAAAATAAAGGAGCAAATAAACATGCATGCTTATTTCTCTAAATCAGTTGCTTCGATGGGGATGAAATCCTTATTATTTCTCGGGGAGTAGCCAAGATCAGAAGGAATGCCTATATGCTTTTATGTTCTTGTGAGCCTACAATCTAATGCAATCAAATGTCGTCACATTTGATTCAGAGTCAAGATAATATCTTATTTGATTTCATTCATTTCTACAAGCACCCTCCCCAAGAGAAACTTGAGATGCTAGTAGATGTCCACGATATACATATATTGATTGTTCTGGCCTTTGATGTGATCCACATACAATACCTAATATGCTACTTTTGCAAAAACCTTTGTGTCTGTAAGGTTACATCTTTCACTAGATAACTCCTTTTCCAATTGTGTGATCTCCTCTTGAACTAGTTGGGGGGTCATGTCCCTATAGTGTGTGGCTAAGCTTTCAACTCGAGACTGGGCTTTGGAGTGGCCTCTTTCTTGGCAATATGTTGTTTCCGATTTCACTCTAGCTCTTTGCGTAGGAATGGCGAAAGACCCGAAGGAGGAGAGAATTGTGGCAAGAGTGAGAGAGTAAGGATGTAGAGGGGCAATGACTCAATCTTTAAAGCCAACGAACATCACCCAAAGAATGAGTCTCTAATACCTGTAATAGTTGTAGTGGTAGCATTTGGGACAAACAAAAAGGTTAGAAGTAAGGAAAAATAACCATAAAACAATGCATACTCAAGCACTCCTCATCCATTGAGTTTTGGAGGTGGCTTGCTTATAAGGTTGCGAATAGCTTCAGGCTCACTTTAGTTGAAGGTATGGAGAAGCACTTGGCAAAGCTATGTATCTACCACTTTGAAAATGAGGATGCGAAGAGGGAGGACACTGATTATAGTATGGGTTAAGGAAATAGCTAGGTTATGTCGACTTTTCCTACATATTCTTCGGGTCGATAGTTTGTCAGAACTCATTAGAAGGCCATTGCACTAGGCTGAATAAGAGGAGCCAATTTCTTGCACCAGAGAGCCTGGTGTAAAGGATAACCAAGGGTTTGAGAACAAAGATTGTTTTTGGGGGAAATATAACTATGCTCCACACTAAGCTAGACTATGCGTTTTATATCCTTCTTCATTATGTGAAACCTCCATGAAGTGCCCATTCAATGCTAATAATTGAATGCCATGTGGGTGAATGGACTTTGGTCGCTAGGAAAATCCATAAGAGTGGTACTATAAACTATGAAATCCCACTACAAATCCATTGAAATCTCCCATTGCTTAGGTGACAAAATGAAGAATTGAATGCCATGCAATCCCTTTCGGAGGTGAACTATGGCGACATCTTGTGTGAATTACATGTCTTAATGAGATCCTTAAAGGAGTGTGTTGCCACGTTCCCTTGGTGTGTGGACTCCTTACCCCTGCTACTTGCTTGTGTAATCACCCCATCTCATGCATTGAATATTTTATATTTAAATTGTTTTATAATTTTTAGATTCAATTATACTATCTCGAAATATATTTAGTATTATTATTTTTAAGCCCATGGGGCATAAAATAAATGGTGATGGGGTGTACTGTTAAGCCACTACGTGATGTGAAGATAATTGGTTCGAAACTCTGTGGGAAAAAAATCAATCATGTTAAGGGCTGGTGTGGCCCAAACTGAGTACAATCCTCTGGTAATTTTGATGGCTTAGATGCCCCTTGGTCGCGATTTCTCAAACAGAAAATTAAACCTATAGTCATCTCTAGAAAACAAAAACAACTTAACAAACCAAAAAATATTATTATTTTTAAAATATCATTATTTTATTAATCTTTTGATTAAAAAATACAGATTTTTTAATTAATAAAACAAAAAAACAAATTTTATAATTTAATATTAATTATTTTTATTTTATTTTCAAAAAATATCATTATTTTGGTTAATCTTTCGAGTTTAAAAAATTAAATTACATTTTTAACATTAAAACAAAACAAATAGGTTAAAATAAATTAAATTTTAATATGGACTATATTTTATTTAATTTCAAAAAAAATTATTTTTAATTTTGATACTTCAATTAAAAAATGATTAACGTATAATATTTTTTTCATAATATACATATATTTACTAATTTCAAATCTTGCTAAATTAAAATCGTTCAAAGGAAAAATGATTAACTTATAATAATTTTTTCATAATATACATGTATTTACTTATTTCAAATCTTGAAAAATTAAAGTCGTTCAAAGGAAAAGGAAAGTATTATATCTAAAAACAACGAATAACGTGCATTGCTAG
>APFE031057071.1:0-60056 GCA_000404065.3 Pinus taeda | reverse complement strand
AGGTACAAAGAGACAAGAGTCAACAAAGATGAAGAAAAGAAGACATGGAAGTTACAATATTCGAACAACTACGACTGTCATGAGAATACAACTGAAGAAAAAACCTGAAAGGGGAGGAGGGTAAACTTGCTTGATAGAAAAGTTGCCTAATAGGTGCATTGTTGTATCATGATTATGGATTTCTCTAGCAAGTGTCAGGATTTGACATAGACCTTCGTGTAGATAGCTCTATTCTCGAGTGAGGTTGAATACACAACGAGATTAAGAAGTGAATATGCCAACTTTGCAGAGCAAAGCTCGTTGTCAAGTTGGCTTTCCTTGGATAACTAGAGGTAAATACATTTTAAGAGCTTGGCTCAAAGGATTGAACTTATATCAATTTCTCTTTGCTAATTGAGCTCGCATATTGAAAAAGGGAACGAACCAGGAAAACAACCGAAATGTTTTTTGTAATTGCCTTGATATGCCCATTAACCTGTTGTCTAATTTGGCCAGTAGTGTTGTAACTCTGGAGTGCCATGGCCAAGGCATTAAATGTTATTTTTAGTGGTTGCAGAGAATAGTCAATCACACGAGAGAAGCTTAAGCGAACATAATAAGATATTGCAAGCCATATGAGATAGAGGTGACAAATGTAAATGTTGCAAAAATAATGTTCAATAAGCATGTTACAAACTCTAAGATGGCGATATACCTAATTTCGAGCTAAAGCTTTTAATGACCATCTAAAGGGCCATGCTGCCACATCTCTTCCTCACTTGAATAAGTAGAGCACCAATAACCTGCCACATCCTTTTATATACAAAACAACCCATCGAAGGGTATTAAAAATATAATATTGATCAATATATTAATTGTTATTTCTATATTTTTTCAAAAATGAAAATAAATGTTTATAATAATGTAGTTGTCAATGTGTACAAATAAAAAACCGCAAATTATATTTTAAATGATGTTATACGTGATTTAAAAGGTTATGTTTTAGAAATGGAACGTTGCTTACTATTTATTAAAATGTTATAATTATATAAAATTATTTATCAAATATTCTATATATAAGGAGAATATTGTTTGTAGTGCTTTTTAAGAAATGACCAAAAAAATACTTTTAATTGATTGTTAATAGAATTTTTTAATATATTATTATAATATTAATTTTTTTGTATGATTAGATTAAGTATAGTTTTTGGTTTTCTTTTAAATTAATTTTATAAATGACATTTTTCGGAGATTAGGTTCTTGATTGGTTTGATTCAAATATTAAATATCTATAAGCACAAATTATATTATTAACATTCAAAGATTTATATATAGTGGTTGAAGTTTATGCTAGTTTATTGTTGAGGAAACCATATGCGATACATAATTTCAATTCAAAATGTTAAAAGATATAAGAAAGTTTATAGTTTTGAGAAACAAAACATAAATTCTATTTTTTTTTTGGCCAAAAGGGTCATTCTTATCTTCAAAACTATTGCATTAAGACATAGAAAAAACTAAAAATAAAGGAGCAAATAAACATGCATGCTTATTTCTCTAAATCAGTTGCTTCGATGGGGATGAAATCCTTATTATTTCTCGGGGAGTAGCCAAGATCAGAAGGAATGCCTATATGCTTTTATGTTCTTGTGAGCCTACAATCTAATGCAATCAAATGTCGTCACATTTGATTCAGAGTCAAGATAATATCTTATTTGATTTCATTCATTTCT
The DNA here is from genome assembly GCA_000404065.3 of Pinus taeda. Classification (NCBI taxonomy): domain Eukaryota; kingdom Viridiplantae; phylum Streptophyta; class Pinopsida; order Pinales; family Pinaceae; genus Pinus; species Pinus taeda. The sequence goes on along the minus strand of APFE031057071.1, from coordinate 58,344 downwards.
ACAAGCACCCTCCCCAAGAGAAACTTGAGATGCTAGTAGATGTCCACGATATACATATATTGATTGTTCTGGCCTTTGATGTGATCCACATACAATACCTAATATGCTACTTTTGCAAAAACCTTTGTGTCTGTAAGGTTACATCTTTCACTAGATAACTCCTTTTCCAATTGTGTGATCTCCTCTTGAACTAGTTGGGGGGTCATGTCCCTATAGTGTGTGGCTAAGCTTTCAACTCGAGACTGGGCTTTGGAGTGGCCTCTTTCTTGGCAATATGTTGTTTCCGATTTCACTCTAGCTCTTTGCGTAGGAATGGCGAAAGACCCGAAGGAGGAGAGAATTGTGGCAAGAGTGAGAGAGTAAGGATGTAGAGGGGCAATGACTCAATCTTTAAAGCCAACGAACATCACCCAAAGAATGAGTCTCTAATACCTGTAATAGTTGTAGTGGTAGCATTTGGGACAAACAAAAAGGTTAGAAGTAAGGAAAAATAACCATAAAACAATGCATACTCAAGCACTCCTCATCCATTGAGTTTTGGAGGTGGCTTGCTTATAAGGTTGCGAATAGCTTCAGGCTCACTTTAGTTGAAGGTATGGAGAAGCACTTGGCAAAGCTATGTATCTACCACTTTGAAAATGAGGATGCGAAGAGGGAGGACACTGATTATAGTATGGGTTAAGGAAATAGCTAGGTTATGTCGACTTTTCCTACATATTCTTCGGGTCGATAGTTTGTCAGAACTCATTAGAAGGCCATTGCACTAGGCTGAATAAGAGGAGCCAATTTCTTGCACCAGAGAGCCTGGTGTAAAGGATAACCAAGGGTTTGAGAACAAAGATTGTTTTTGGGGGAAATATAACTATGCTCCACACTAAGCTAGACTATGCGTTTTATATCCTTCTTCATTATGTGAAACCTCCATGAAGTGCCCATTCAATGCTAATAATTGAATGCCATGTGGGTGAATGGACTTTGGTCGCTAGGAAAATCCATAAGAGTGGTACTATAAACTATGAAATCCCACTACAAATCCATTGAAATCTCCCATTGCTTAGGTGACAAAATGAAGAATTGAATGCCATGCAATCCCTTTCGGAGGTGAACTATGGCGACATCTTGTGTGAATTACATGTCTTAATGAGATCCTTAAAGGAGTGTGTTGCCACGTTCCCTTGGTGTGTGGACTCCTTACCCCTGCTACTTGCTTGTGTAATCACCCCATCTCATGCATTGAATATTTTATATTTAAATTGTTTTATAATTTTTAGATTCAATTATACTATCTCGAAATATATTTAGTATTATTATTTTTAAGCCCATGGGGCATAAAATAAATGGTGATGGGGTGTACTGTTAAGCCACTACGTGATGTGAAGATAATTGGTTCGAAACTCTGTGGGAAAAAAATCAATCATGTTAAGGGCTGGTGTGGCCCAAACTGAGTACAATCCTCTGGTAATTTTGATGGCTTAGATGCCCCTTGGTCGCGATTTCTCAAACAGAAAATTAAACCTATAGTCATCTCTAGAAAACAAAAACAACTTAACAAACCAAAAAATATTATTATTTTTAAAATATCATTATTTTATCTTTGATAAAAAAATACAATTTTTAATAATAAAAACAAAAACATTTATATTTTTAATTATTAATTATATTTTATTTATTTTCAAAAATATCATTATTTGGTTAATCTTCGAGTTAAAAAAATAATTTACATTTTTAACCATAAAACAAAAACAAATAGGTTAAAATAAATTATAATTTTATATGGACTATATTTTATTTATTTTCAAATTATTATTTTTTTGAATACTTCAATTAAAAAATGATTAACGTATAATATTTTTTTCATAATATACATATATTTACTAATTTCAAATCTTGCTAAATTAAAATCGTTCAAAGGAAAAATGATTAACTTATAATAATTTTTTCATAATATACATGTATTTACTTATTTCAAATCTTGAAAAATTAAAGTCGTTCAAAGGAAAAGGAAAGTATTATATCTAAAAACAACGAATAACGTGCATTGCTAGGTACTGCAAAAGTGTTAATATAGATATTTTGAAGAATTTTATTGTCTATTCAATTTCTTCTTAGAAAAAGCAAAAGTGTTAACATAGATATTTTGGGTCGTAAGTTTCCTATTATTTTATATTTAACATTCTTTAAAGAATTTAAAATATTATATTAAAATTAGAAAGATATTTATTATGTTAATTTTTTTATTTTTTATTTTGTTATTTATTTTTTTAATCGGAGAATAACTTCTTACTACTGCCACTATTCCACTTTTAGTAGAACTATGCCACTATTCCATCTTTAGTAGAACTATGCAACTATTCCATTTTTAGTAGAATTATTTCATAAATGCTACACAAGCTACTCCAAAGACTTGAACCTACTTTACTTGGGACACAAATTGTGAACCATACTACTTGAGCTAAGCTTTTTTGATTAGGAAAAGCAAAAATGTTAATATGGACATTTGGGTTGTAAAATTCATGTTATTCTATATTCAATATTTTGAAACAAAAGTACATAAAAAGAGCTTATACAATTCATCTAATAAAATTCATTATTGTGGGAGAGGTAAGTGTGAGGAAGGATACCCTTCCACTCTCGAAGAAAATTAAACAATTTGAATGGAAGAAATAATTGAAAACAATTTGAATGGAAGTTAGGAGTTTTGTCTAATAATCTAGTATAAGCTTACACTCTTTTACAAGGCATCATAAGACTCACTTAGCATCCTAAGACACATGCAACATGAGTTAAAAACCATATATATTAGGATTGAAATCATCCTCAACGGAGTTTGAACCCTAGTTGAATACATGGAGTGTAAGTAGAGTGGTGTCATATTCAAAGACACAATAAGCAATCCACTGATTCTCAAGCCAAATTAGCTACTCAACTAGATTAAAAGAGTCATTATTTATATAATGGGATTCATGTCCATCAACATATTTCGTAAGCTTATCATTCATCCAAGTATCATATCATTGTGGGTTAGTGGGGGCATATAAGAGGATACATTAATGCATGAAGCTAGTAGCTACAACACCCAACTATCAATTCATATCATATCGACTTATGAGGATATCATCTTAAGAAATAATAGCTATTGTCTCTTCATACCCAATGGGTGTGAGATGTATCGGTCATACAATATGTCATATCTCTTGGTCATGGGTTTGAATGCAATTTTATTATCCCTTAAATTGTATAGCAAGGAGGATTCGATTGAGGGGACTCCCATCCCATGATGGTCTCTGGAAGAGGTTTTAGTAGGTGCCTTGCATAATAGGCACTCGAATGTCATGATTATGTACTATAGGGAATTGTGTGCAACACACAATTTCCTACAAGTGTTGCGTAAAGATTTGGAGGTGATACTCAAGTGTTTGTCGACGATTGAAGGCACATCGAGCTTTGGAGGAGAGATTTGGTTGAGCATTCACTTGCATCTGAAGCACATAGTCAATTTGCTCAAATAGGTGGTGTTAAAGTTAATCAACTAAGGTCAGTCACATCCTCATTTTTCACTAGGCATAGACTCTGTTCTTCTGGTCCAGGAAGCGAAAATTCCTCCACCTTTTGCATTGAATGGTCAACCACCTACAAATATTGAAGTCCTTTATGTTTTTTTGCCTCTTCCTAACAAATAACATAGTGGTTTTCTGAATAGGGAATGTCTCCATACTTTTTGTACGAAGTTATATTTTGTAAGTTTGAAATTTTAATGTGGGTTTACCAGGAAAATTTGCAATGAACTTTTAGTCTTTGCAATTTCTAGAGAGATTCTCTACTTATGTAATCCATCTTTTTATTTTTTAAACAATGGGGAAAACCTATCATAATTCAATTGTCAAACCAACAATGGGGACAACTATCACTGATTGCTACCCATGAATGCAAGCCGACTCATCATTGTTATTCAAGGAAAACCATGCCACTTAGAATTACCCGTTGGTGTTTTGTAAGGGGGCAGGATTTTGTTCCTCCAGATACCTTTGGATCTTAGCCCATTAACATATTTCCTTACATCTAAAGAAAACAAACCCTTAAGCACACATAAACAATATTCCAAACCCACTATATAACTCATCTATATACATCTATTACAATCTCTTTATTTTAAAAATTATTCTATTCTTATTAAAAAAGAGAACTCATTATTAAATCTCTTAATCCTTGTATTAAAAAAAACAAATAAAATAAACCCAATTTCTTAAAAAAAAATTCCTTTCGTATAAAATTTTCATTCGGAAAAATTTGCACTTTAAAATCACATATTCATATTTTTACATCTACTTTGAAAATCAATCTAACCTATATACTAAGGGGAAATTGGGCTATACAAATGAATGGATGATATGCTAGGTAAAATCTCCTTTAATATAAATAAAAATATAAAATATTTCTTTACTTTTTATACTTTTGATAAAATAATAATTCATTAAAATTAAAACTAATTTAAAAGATATTATAATTCAAAAAAATTTATTTTATTTTATTTTCTCGGTAAAAACTAATTCTATTAAGAGAAAGTGTAGTATAATATGAAGTTACAACTAAGAAAGGAAAGGATAGACTATCCACCTCGACCCCTATGAGAAAACAAGAAGAAAGTAGTACTGAGCAAGAAGTAACAAGAAGAACATAGTAACAAGAACAGAACAAAGGATTCTACCCAACGTGGGTAGAATCAACTATTCGTCATTTTTTCCCTTTCTTTTTACCAACTTTGACCCAATCAAAATGATTCTGCTGTGCTGGTATGATCTGTAAGCTGAGCTCGGCTGATTGAGGGGTTTCCTTGTCTGAATCCAAGGGAGAGGACTCGTGTTCTTTTCTGTGAGTTTGATGGAACAACAAGATCCTTAGGACCAGTCGGGGAGGGATCCTGTGTTATATTTGCTTGCATATCTTCCACATCCCCTTTCTCTTCATCTGAGCTGAAATCAAAATCATCCATGGGAGGAGGATCATGAGGTTTCCAACTTTTGGATTTCGGCTTAGGATTGGCTTTCTTCTTTTGGGCGGGCCTCCTGGGACAAGAGCTCTCAAGGTGCCCTGTGTGATGGCAATTTCGGCAGCAGAAGAGTGTTCTCGTAATCTAGAGAATGAGTCCAATAGAAGTCTCCAATTTTGAGATTAATCTGATCAATATTTTATATTACCATAACTATCATATTTATTTTTCTTTTATATTTTAATAAAATAATAATTCATTAAACTTAATTTGAATATATTATAATTAAAAAACTTTGATTTTACCATATCAAGACTCTTTTACTTTTTCTATTTTTAATAAAATAATAATTCATGAAAATTAACTGAAATATATATCATACTATAATTCAAAAAACTTTTAATTTAATTTTAACATAACTGTCTATATCATATTTTTGCCTCTTCGAGAAGAAAGAGCTGGCTCAAAGAAATCACAGGTTACGAGCAGAGAAATCCCTTTTTACTCACCTCCAGTATCAAACTTTATCTCGAAACAAAGCATTTTCTGTGGAAAATCCCTAATTTGGTGCCGTTCCATATGCCCACTAATTGCCATGTTCGAATCGTGGGAGTTACTAGAATTCTCAATTCCTGTATGTATTCTGGAAAAAAAAATCAGAATCTTTCTGTCAACCAATAATTGCAGATGCAAAGCACCACCTTTTCACATTCAAACTCGATCAATATATTAACCAACCCGGCAACAATTCGCAGGATCCACGGCCTCAGCCGAAGATAATTTTGCAATGGGAACAGACATGGAAAGCTCCCCACAAATCCGCAATTCAAGACCTCCGAGAGCCTCGCAGAGGTCAATGTCAGGGCCGATCACGACAGCTTCAATGGCAAAGGCAATGGCGGAAGGAGAAGCAACCATTAAGCACAGAAAAACGTCGAGCTCGGAATCCCTGGCATGGAAAGACATGTTCGATGGAGTGGCGCATCTCAGCCCAGAAAACCATCAGAAATTCTTTTCACGGGACATCAAAAGTACGGATCCCGCAGAGAAAAAAGTTCCCCCGAAGGAAAATGAAGCAGAAGGTGAGAACAGCTACGAGCGGTCACAGATAACTAGGAACCCGGAGCTGCGTCTGGCTATGTATATAGCACTGGCGCACGGGGGACTGATTCTGTCGTTAGCCGCTGTGTACGGCGTGGGAAAGCTGCTCGAGGAGTACTGGACGCCAATTCAATGGGCAATTCTGTGTTCCATGCCGCTGCGGGAGATACAGGGGTCGCTGGTTGAATTTTGGACCCAGCCGTTAAAACTCGGCCTTCTGGAGACCATCCTGGCGCTTCCCGTGGCTGTCTGTCAGGCAATGGTCGGGACCTTTAATGATCTGAAGGCCGCCATTTGCCGGGTTGTCAGAAAGAGCAAGAAGTCTAAGGTCCAGAGCTCAGAGGAAAACAAGAACAAGAATCAGCAGGTCGGGTTTTCGAAACTGCTAAGATGGCTGGTTTCCTTTGGGCTGTTCATGTTGACCTACGAGCGCCTCGGGGCGTCCGCGTGGGCGATATTTTCATTTGCGGGTTGCATTCTGTACGCCGCGGGCCGGACCGTCCACTTGCAGGATCCGAGCCCTGGTTCGAAAAAGCATGTGGCCTCAACGCTTGCGGCGATTTCGATGGCCCGCCGGCGAAGAGCAGATGATGATTCGCAGTTGCCGATTTGGAGCCGAGCTAGCCGAGGCCTGACCCAGTGCGTGCTCAAGCGCCTGCACACGCTGATAGCCCTTGGGCTTATTACGATGATGATCGTCGGATCCATGGCCGGAATTATGTTCTTTTCCTATAAAATAGGGATGGAAAGCAGAGACGCGGTCATGTCCATCAAAGTTCATGTTCAGAAGAGTAATTATGCGGAGCGGGTGGGGCTTAAACAATGGATTAACGATAACAATATTCCAGAGTTGATGGACACTTATACGGTTAAATTTTACGAGACGATTTCACAGCAGGTCGATTCGATTGCTCAGCAATACAATATGACTGAATTGGCGCAGTCTTTCAAGCATTTTGTGATCAAATCCAAGCCCAACGAGACTTCAACCACTTCGGAGCTGGCGATACCGCCTCATCCCATCACGCAGAAGCTCCAGAACATCCGGGTCAAGTTACATAACAGGGATTTTCGAGCAATTTATACAGAAGTAGAAGGCATCTTCAGCGATTTGGCGCTTTCACCCGAGGTTTTAATGGAGAAGGCCAAGGGTTTTGCACTTCAGAGCTTGGATGTTGTTAAAAGGGTTTATGCGAGCGGCACCATGGTTATGACAGGAAGCACGAATCTGGTGCTTTCTATCGGGGTTTCAATTGCTTCTGGTGCGGCAGGGGTTTTGAACTTTTTCTCTCAGTCTATGGTTTTCTTTTGGCTGCTGTACTATCTTATTACATCGGAATCTGGTGGAGTGATGGATCATGTGTTGGATATGTTGCCCATTTCGAATACAACGCGGAGCCGATGCGCAAAAGTTCTCGACCATGCCGTGAGTAGTGTGCTGTTGGCCACTGCCAAAATTGCTATCTTTCAGGCGGCCGTGACATGGCTTTTTTTCAGATTCTTTCAAATACATTTTGTGTACATGTCCACTATGCTTGCTTTTACAAGTGCACTGTTGCCTATATTACCATTTTGGGTTTCTTCTTTGCCTGCTGCGGTACAACTGGCTGTTGAGGGTCGGTATGTTCAGAGCGTTGTGTTGACTGTTATCCATCTCTGCATTATGGATTATGGAGTTACTGCGATCCAGTATGATGTACCTGGACAAAATGCATATCTTACTGGGCTTAGCATAATTGGGGGCATGGCTCTCTTTTCCTCTACCTTGGAGGTGAGTCGTTTTATATTGATTCGTGTATTTTCTGTTTTCTCGGTGAAACCCAAAGAAAATCACATGCAGCAGGGTCTTTACTCTGTTTATCGAAGCTGTCTTGTTAAAATCTAGTCCATGGTAATTGATTGGTCACCCAGTTTATATTTGGAGATGGAAATCCACATCTTCCTGTAGAAACCCTTAAAAATGCATATCATAAATAGGGCATATAAGTTCAGTGGTATTCAACATATTAATAGAATTGGGGTTGAGGCTGGTTGGTAGTGGGTAGGGGAACTGACCCAAAGTTGTCTTCAAGTGGGGCTATTGGCGTTTAGGATAGCAATCCAAATCTATCCAACCTTGATGTTGAACCGGTAAGGATGGTGTCATGAGAGTGGTGGGTAAGACATGAGAGTGGTAGAATGGCACACCGGCCAGGGGCAAGACTTGGGTTTGATTCCTATCTTTTCCAATTTCGAAAGTTAATGCTACGTTTGTGTTTCATCCTCGGGGCTCTCTTGGGTTGTGGGTGCAAAACTCAGTGGCAGAGTAGCCCTCTCAGCAGGGCAGGTCTTGGATTTGATTCCTATCCTGTCCAGTTTCCAATGTTAATGCATAAATGGTGTTTCATCTAGAGGCTTTTCTAGGGTGTGCTACATTTGTGTTTCATGCTTGAGGCTTTTCCTGGAGTGTTATTTTGATCTGGTGACAAAGTATGGAATTTATTAAATTCTTATGCATTTAAATTTCTAATGCCGTTTTTACAAGTATAGGTGATTGATATATTATTCTTATTTCTATGTAGGTTAAATCTGTTTCTTACAAGTATAGGTGGTTGGTATATCATTCTTATTTCTATGTAGAGTCTGGATAATGATGCAAATAATGCAATACCTAGGCAAATATATATTTCTATGTTCTGAAGTTGCGGTGGTTTGGCTGTATAATGTAATGTTGGAGCTAGTAATAATGCATGCCATTTATTAAATAGTCATCTGTTAGAATTTTTCTGGCATGCTACCTTTCTTACAAGTATCGGTGTCTGCAGTTTTTCCTGACCCTGCTCTAAGATAGTGTCTTTCTTAACTGCACTAATAGCAGTACTATCAAGTTTGTAAAACAATGTTATATGTAATCTTGTTATTCCTGGCCCTTTTCAGAAATTGGGCCTTTTTCAAACTGCTGCTATCTCCCTTTAGGACCATGTCAAATGATGAGAAATTTAATTGAACCAAAGAGTGCCCAGAAAGAGTGGGAGTGTGGCTTGAAGAGGGGAAGTGGGGTTTGGGGTGGTGGAGATATTCCATGACAAAGATCAGGTAAGAGTGCTTGTCATATAATAAGTAGGGGTAAAATATGGCTTGATCAGGTTTGTTGGAGATAGCAATCCACACCTTCATAAGAAACTAGTAAGGGTGACTATCATGGAAAGGACATTTAACTCACCGCTGGAGTTTCTAGTATGTCCAGTTTTCAGCATTAATGTCTTTTTTTGGGTTCAATCCTTGAGGCCTTCTTGGGTCATGTGCTGATTATGTACCTTGATGTTTGGTCTGATAACATAGTATGCAATTTGATCATATTCTCATCCATCAACATTTTCAGGAAATGTTACCCTTCTTACAAGTACAGATGCCTGATCTACCTTGCTGTGTATAGTCTGAATATGCCTTGTGGGTAATGAAATTTCCAAGGCAAGTAATTTTTTGAATGTTTCGGAGTAGTTACTCTATTTTATTATGACATGTCTACACCTAGATTGGCAAAAATTAGCTTCTGTGGTTATGGGAACTCATATAGTATCTAGATGGATGCAGACTGAGTTAATCATATTCTATTTTACTCTTCATTCATTCATGTATTAGGCTGTGTGAACTTCCCTTCCGGCACATACGGTTACAACATCTTAACAACTGTCATAGGCACCTTTAGTTTCAAAATCAGTTTTTGAATCAAGATTTCAGTACCTAGGTGAGTGAGAACGAGGTTTAATTTATGAGATGTGTGATCCATAAACTGCTGTGGATATTCTACTGGACAGTTTGTCACAACAGATCTATTAAAATAATCAAAACCTACACTATGAAGGGTAGATTCTTTTAGATTCCAGATCTATTAGTGCTGATTTTGTTACTTATGCATGCAATATAACAATGTGGAAAATAGAGAAAAATGAAATACAAACACACGCTAATCACAATGAACACCAAGATATGATTTGGGAAACCCTTTGCAGAGAAAACTCAGCTGGAAGGTGAGGTTGCTCTGCTCTTTTTTGTGTGGAATGAAAATGCTGCAAGTACAAAGGAGAAGGCACTCTCTATGGAGTTTTCTGAGACCCGTGGGCTAAGAGTTGCTACGGAACACAAACCCCCTCTGTGATGTTCTCTCTATCCACTCTTAGTTACTCTGCTCTATTGTGGAACAAAATGAAAGCAAATAGAAACTCCTTTTCCTCCTAGTGGCCTAATTATAACATGCCTTGATAGTCAACTAGGGGTTAAATTTGACCCATTCAACCCTCAAAATGAGTTACAAGTCAACTCTTCTAGAGTCTTGCTCATAGTGTTCATGTGGCTAGCCCTTTTTCCATTAGTAATGGGGGCTAATGTGGCATCCTTTCAAATTATGGTGGTCAATTATGATTGGTCAATTTCCGGGAGGCATAACTTTCTCATACAAGCTCTGATTTAGGCAATTCTTGCGTCGTTGGTAATGTATTGATGTGTAGATCATGTAATCTAGGTCCATAGTAAGTTTGTGACCACAAAAAGTGGTCATTAAGGCCTCAAAATGGCTCTTGAAGTTTTTCACCACAAATTTTCCAAACTGAGACCGCTGTTAAAAATGACTTTGCAAGTTGATTACTCCAATTTTCCCTCATTGAACGCATTGAGATGAATGAAAAGCAATATATTGATCCAATCTCCACATTTAGGGAGGCTTTTGGTGCCCAAAAGTTTTGACTATGTGTGGTGAGGAAATTTTTCCTCTACCTCCTTCCACTGTCTCCTATACTTGCAAATGGATATGCTTGATATTCTCAACAATTTGTTTTGTTTTTAAAGCATCCCCTGTGAGATCATCCCTCACTCCTCCTTGTTGTCCATATGTATCCAAAGGTGAATGTGACAACTATCCAAAACAAGTTTCAAATGGGAAAAACATCCCTTGTGAGATCCTCCCTCACTCCTCCTTGTTGTCCATATGTATCCAAAGGTGAATGTGACAACTATCCAATACAAGTTTCAAATGGGGACTTACCAATAGAAGTGTGGACTACTCTATTATAAGAGTGCCTTCATCTTGAGTCTTCAAATGCTTCTGATTGTAAACCCTCAAAAGATGCACCAAAGTCCTGTTGTCTACTTTTGTTTGTCCATATATTTGTGAATGAAGTGTTGTTGACCTCTTCAACTTTGTGTCCATTTTGCCCTACAATGCAATCCATAATGCATTGAGAAATCTAGTGTCCTTGTTGTTGAAAATTGACAGCTATGAGATGAATTTCCTTGAATAAAATTTCATTTCTGACTTTTCTAAAGTGACTTTCTAAAAATAGAAAGTCATGTTTATCTTTGCAACCATGACTGTCAAAAAATAGTAAATCACTTTCCATCAATTCATAATCATATATATATATATATGATGGAAAATCACTTAACTTGTCTTTAATCAATCTCAATTGTTTAATTTTTAACTTTGTCATCAATATTATTATTATTATTACCCTATTTATGATATTATTATTAAAAAGAAATTCAAGTTTCTAATCATGTCATATGTAACTCCCCTCAGTTAATGCATATGTTTCTCTCTCTCTCTCTCTCTCTCTCTCTCTCTCTATCTTAATGGATTCATTCCTTTCTCTCTTTAATGCTCTTACACACCTCTTACACTTTCTTTCACACCTTAATGACTCGTCATAAAAAGATTCCTTTTACACCTCTTTAATGCATACGCTACACTACTCTCCTAAATCCATAGATTACACTCTTCTCTTTTATGGCATAAGTTACACTCCTATTTTGGTACATGTAAATCCTCTTCTAGGCATAGGAGTTACCCCCTCATGAATTCAACCTCGTTGCTCTTCCTATATATTTGTGCTTCTCATCCTCACTTGATACACTTACCTTTTCTTGTGAAAAGAGAATTCAAACTTTGGAAAGAGAGAGTTGGAGAGTCTAGAGGAAGATTGAGAGAGAGAAGAGAGTCTTGAAGAGCAAGAGCAAATCTTGTAGAGCAAATCGAATCTTATAATTCTTGCTAAATCTAAAACAATTACTTGGTCGCTTAACTGTGTCTCCTGAACTAGTTGGTTTTCAACTAGTTGTCTGTCATTCCATTTCTGTAGGGTCTACCCCCCACAGTCTTCTATTGGGAGACAACTTAAATAGAGAGATTGGGGATCAGGCTGACAACCTCCGATTTGAGCCGTTATCGCGGTGCCTAGACATTTTATGCGACAACACACCCATTTACAATGTAATTCAAAACTTCCAAAAATACTATTTCCAGGTTATAATGAAAATAGGCTCTTAAATACAAACCAACAAATGGTTCAAAAATTCCTCCAAGTATTCAAAATGACATTTACTACAATCAGGGGCATGCTAGACTAAATTATACCCGAAGTCCTATGAATCCAATGGTGTCGCACACAATAGTTGTGAATAGGGCAGGACCTCTATTGTTGTAGTGCTATGTCCACTCTCGAATTATAACCTCGTGTTTGGAATATGATCTTGTTTCAATGATATAACTAATTGCGCCCTAGAATGTAGCACTGCAGGTATCAAAGGTGAAGTTCCATGAATTGATGGCTGGTGAATTCGTGAGTTAGCCAAACATCAAGTAGGGTGCATGGAAGGGTGCTAGCAATTATCATACATGTAGGAAGAAAGCATGAAATGAATGTGTGGAGCAGTAATTCATTCACTTTGAGTTTCAAACTCAGGACCTCCAACACGTCTCCATCATGCATCCTTTGTTAATCTCAATTCTCCTTGTAATTTCTCACAATTTACGCAGATTGTACTCTCATAATTCCCACACAATAACACGACTTTCTTTTGACAAGCACTTCCCCTGGAGTCTCTTTCTCTCTAACCAAGATAAGCAATGGTAATGTCCCTTTCTCTAATATATCTCACTCCAATGGCTATATCTCACAATAGAATGATTTTGCATAGAATTGGGAGACAACTTTTTTCTACATTCGTTGTTGCGGTGGATAAAAACAATGTTTACAAAGTTACTCACAGAACTTTTCTCCAATTCCAAGCTTTACTGTGTACAAGAGCCACTTTATTCGTGGAAAGATAAGCCATGAGCACCAAATTGCCCAAAGTTCTGGTGACCATGGTTCAGAACGCGTTGAACAAAATCTCTGTGATGGCAATTCTTTTGGATTTGTTTGAGACCCTAGGAGTTACAAATACTGTAACATATGAGAAAATCTTTCATTATACCTCTGAAGCTAGAGCAAAATGAACTAGTGGGTTGGCTATTTCTCTGAGTATGGTAGATGGCAGAGTTGTTGCATACTATTTTTGGCGAATGAATGGTTAAAACATCCATTGACCCATAATGTGGAATACCCACTTTCTTAGCAAATAAATTTGCCCATGGATCATTGTAGATTAAGTGTATGTGTGGTCCATATGGTGTCGTTTAGGGTTTCTCCAACAATCCTTGTTTTTGTAGCAGTTGGATGCTTACATACAAAGCCATTGACATAAGAAAATTTGTCATACACTTAATCTCGACATGTTTCAAGCTATAATGATCCACTGGAATAAGGCAGACCGCTATTGTTGTAGTGCTATGCCCACTCTCGAATTATAACCCCATGTGTTTGGAATATGATCTTATTTCAATGATCTAACTAACTGCGCCCTGGAATGTAGCACTGCAGGTATCAAAGATGGAGTTCCATGAATTGATGGTTGGTGAATTCGTGAGTTAGCCAAACATCAAGTAGGGTGCACGGAAGGGTGCTAGCAATTATCATACATGTAGGAAGAAAGCATGAAATGAATGTGTGGAACAGTAATTCATTCACTTTGAGTTTTAAACTCAGTACCTCCAACACGTCCCCATCATGCATCCTTTGTTAATCTCAATTCTCCTTGTAATTTCTCACAATTTACACAGATTGTACTCTCATAATTCCCACACAATAACACGACTTTCTTTTGACAAGCACTTCCCCTGGAGTCTCTTTCTCTCTAACCAAGATAATCAATGGCAATGTCCCTTTCTCTAACATATCTCACTCCAATGGCTATATCTCACAATAGAATGATTTTGCATAGAATTGGGAGACAACTTTTTTTTGCATTCGTTGTTGCAGTGGATAAAAACAGTATTTACAAAGCTACTCATAGATCTTTTCTCCAATTCCAAGCTTCACTGTGTACAAGAGCCACTTTATTCGTGGAAAGATAAGCCATGAGCACCAAATTGCCCAAAGTTCTGGTGACCATGGTTCAAAACGCGTTGAACAAAATCTCTGTGATGGAAATTCTTTTGGACTTGTTCGAGACTTTAGGAGTTACAAATACTTAACATATGAGAAAATCTTTCATTATACCTCTGAAGCTAGAGCAGAATGAACTAATGGGTTGGCTATTTCTCTGAGTATGGTAGATGGCAAAGTTGTCATACTATTTTTGGAGAACGAATGGTTAAAACATCCATTGACCCATAATGTGGAATACCCATGCTCTTAGCAAATAAATTTGCCCATGGATCATTGTAGATTAAGTGTACTTGTGGTCCATATGGTGTTGTTTAGGGTTTCTCCAACAATCCTTGTTTTTGTAGCGGTTGGATGCTTACATACAAAGCCGTTGACATAAGTAAATTTTTCATACACTTAATCTCGACATGTTTCAAGCTATAATGATCCATTGGGTGTGCACCTACCAAATATTTGATTCCACAAACGACTATCGATAACATCTGCATTATCTCTTCCTACTGTGAAGGTGCTTTTGTTGATTTGGGGTAGCATCGGATGTGCTCGAGCTGCGAAATTTGGTGGAGAGGTTGGGGTACATGAGATCTCCAATACTCAGAAAGGGTTTGGGCAGATTCTAAACAGATTAGGAGATATTAAAATAATTAATATTTTTAATGGAGTCCCTAAGCCTAAACTTAGGGAAAATAAAATATTAATGTGTATTAATATGAATGTGTTAGAATGGTCCAAAAGACATGGATCAAGCCAGATCTAATCTTAGCCGTTGATTAGGGACTTAATCTCGGCCGTTGATATGTCAACAGGAAAAGTATAAGAGGAGGCTTGAGGGTCACTTAGAGAATACACCAGAGTGATCAATCATTCTGGAATCTATTCTTTAGAGCGCGGTTTGCTAAGAGAGATAGAATTAGTGATCGGAAGATGCAGCTGAGGGGCATTTGAGTACAGAGAGGCAGAGATAGTGCCAGGAAACCAGCGCAATAGCAAAGGAGAGTGACGCAAAGCTAGACAGGGCTCACACAGGGGCACACAGAGGCAGTCGAGAGCTTGCGGAGCCTCAGAGAGGCCAGCGTTACTGACGTAGAGGGCCATAGGGCTGATGTATACCCATTCGAGGTGATGCAGGGCCAGCGTGAGGCAAAGAGGGGCTGACGCAGTCCAGAGAGAGGCTGAAGCTGGGGTTTTTGGGGCAGATTTGTGCTGAGTAGCTACCAGAAGGATTATCCAGGGTTTCAGCTAGAAGATTTGTCAGAAACTGAGAGGTATTACTGCCAAGGAAATTCTTTGTTGGGTAGGCCAGTTTCGGCACCCAGATTGTACTATGATATCGCTTAATAAGAAAACCCTTAGATAGTTGCACCGGTTTTCACACATTGGATTTTTTCGGGGACATTAGTCCAAAAATAATGGTGGCATATGGCGTGTTTGTTTCTGTTTCTTTTAGTTGTTGATCTGTAATATGTTGAGCATGAACTAGTGTTTATTCTCAGTATTTACATTGTAAATAACTTGTTAAGGAAAATAACAAGTAGGTAGGAATAAATAAGATAAAGTGCATGGGGGTTTCTAACTAAGTAAACTTAGAAACTTCAACATGGTATCAGAGCGTGATTGCAGATCAAAGGAGGATTAAAGGACATTAGCCGAATGGAGCAACAACAGTAGAAAACAACTGTCTCGAGGTGACAGAAGCTGTTTCTAGTAGAGCAACAACAAAGAAGGGTGACACAGTGCTTGCATCATCAAGGGTGAGCTGGGAAGAGGCAGCCAGAGGCGAAGGAAGGCAAGAGAAGCCTCATGCAGAGCCATGCAGTAGTTGGGAGGGGTGACGCAGTTGGCTGAGGAGGCAGGGTTGTGGTACTGGGATTGCGCAGAGCCTGGGAGCTCTCACCTTCAGGTTGCTGGGGTTTAGAAGGTTGCGGGAATATTGCAGAGTGGAGCTGGTGAGGTACTGTAGTGAGAACAATACTTGACAGAGCAAGGCCATAGGAGTTGCTACTAAGGGTTTTTAGCTGAGGAACCCGGATCAGTGGTGCGGTTGCACAAGACGTCCAGAGTAGGCGGCATCTCGACAGCAGCAGAAGGATTTCTAGGAGGGAAATCAAGACTCAGAGGGAGTCCATAAGAGAACTTCCAGACGAGAAGTAGAGACTCAGAGGAGTCAAACATAGAACTTCCAGGAGGGAAGCAGAGGAGCATCATGGCACTACACAGAGTAAGAGACAAGGATAGGCTGGACGAAGCCTCGAACTTCGCAGTCTAGAAGGCCAGAATCTTATCCGTACTTGACAGGAATCGTGTCAAGAACTTTGCCTTGAAGGTAATAGCTATCCCAATCGACCCCAATGATAATGACAAGTATGAAGAGACGATGGCGAGAGCCAAGAGCAGTATCCTTGACGGGGTCAAGGATCATGTAGTACCACACATAGCCGAGAAGGAAACAACATTTGAGATGTGGGAGGCTCTCAAGAAGCTGTACCAGCATACTTCTGTGCAGAGAAGAACACTGCTTGAGAATCAGTTGAGGTCGTATCAGATGAAGAAGGGAGAACCGATTGACACCTTCCTCGGAGGACTGAATGAGATCTGAGATCAGTTGACTGCTATAGAGGCGACACCGGATCAGGAGCTGATGGTGAGGACAACCTTGAATGTTGTCTCAGAAGACTGGGATGTGTTCGTCCAGAGTATACTGGGCAGAGGGACTCTCCCACCTTGGGGCGAGATGTGGGAAGCTCTTCGCCAAGAGGAGATTAGACAGCAGTTGAAGATGGATAGCAGCAGCAAGGGGATCAAAGTCAAGTAGGAGGAGGAAGATGTGGCCTTAGCATTTGAGGGAAAGCAGGAGAAGCGGAAGAAGAAGGATTTCTCCAAGATCAAGTGCTTCCACTGTGCGGAGCTGGGTCATTATGCGACCCAGTGTCCAAGGAAGAAGAGTAAGGGAGAGTTTTCCGAGACTAAGGCAGCGCCAGCAAGGGTAGAGAAGGAAGTTTTGATAGACAATGACTGTGCCATGAGTGCACATGCGCCACTTGAGCAGAAGTGGGGAGACATCGAGTTGTAGTCAGACGAATTACAGGCGATAAGGGGCAGGATCCTCGAGGTACCCAACCTGTTGGATTAAACCTTGCTACGAGAGCCCTGGCAAGGAGTTGCAGGATTGGCTGATGTTGGTAGAGACAGATGCGGATGGAGCGGCAGAGAGAGCTACAGTGTAGGAGTCCCGAGACAGTGCAGGGCTAGCAGGCTGCAGCAGTAGGAGAGGCACAAGAGTGTTGCACCAGTGCAGGATGGCACAGAGAGGTGTGCAACAATGCGAGATGCAGGGAGTTGTTGCAGCAACACAGAGGTTAGAGAGGGACCACTTGTCAGTGGCAGAGGGAGCTTCAGCATTAGTGGGTGTCTCTAGCCCAACAGGGAGGTCAGATTGGGAGATCAATTACTTACTTCTCAGTAACTGAGTTGTAGTGCAGCAGCGGGCAGCACGATGCAACATGATGAGAGGAGGTGTAGTGCGGATGTAGCGCTGGGAGAAAGGACTAGCAGCAACACGGACGTAGAGGGAGCTGTCGTATAGATGCAATAGTGGCAGAACCATGGGCAATAGTACAGGATGCAGCAGTGCAAAGGATGTTGGGCAGGAAGGCCTAGCATCAACACAGGCACCAATGCTGGATGATCAGAGTAATACTCAGTGAGGAGTATTGCTAGAGCACAGTCCTTGCTAAGAGGGAGTGTCGATTTGGGGTAGCATTGGATGTGCTCTAGCCACGAAATTTGGTGGAGAGGTTGTGGCACATGAGATCTCCAATACCAGAAAGGGTTTGGGCAGATTCTAAACAGATCAGGAGATATTAAAATAATTAATATTTTAATGGAGTCCCTTAGTCTAAACTTAGGGAAATTAAAATATTAATGTGTATTAATATGAATTTGTGTTAGAATGGTCCAAAAGACATGGATTAAGCCAGATCTAATCTTAGCCATTGATTAGGGACTTAATCTCGGCCATTGATATGTCAACAGGAAAAGTATAAGAGAAGGCTTGAGGGTCACTTGGAGAATACACCAGAGTGATCAATCATTCTATTCTCTAGAGCGGGGTTTGCTAAGAGAGATAGAATTAGTGCTTGGAAGATGCAGTTGAGGGGCATTTTAGTACAGAGAGACAGAGAAGCAAAGATAGTGTCGGGAGAGCAGCGCAATAGCCAAGGAGAGTGACGCAGAGCCAGCCAGGGCTCACGTAGGGCCAACCGGGAGTTACGTAGAGCCTCAGAGAGGCCAGCGTTGCTGATGCAGAGGGCTAGAGGGCTGACGCAAACCCATTTGGGGTGATGCAGGGCCAACGTGAGGCAGAGAGGGGCTGACGCAGTCCAGAGAGAGGTTGAAGCTGGGGTTTCTGGGGCAGATTTGTGCTGAGTAGCTGCTGGAAGGATAATTTGGGGTTTCAGCCAGAAGATTTGTTAGAAACTGAGAGGCATTACTGCTAAGGAAATTCTCTGTTGGGTAGGCTAGTTTCGGCACCCAGATTGTACTCTGATATTGCTTAATAAGAAAACCCTCAGATAGCTGCACCGATTTTCCCACATTGGGTTTTCCGGGGACATTAGTCCAAAAATTATGGTGTCATATTGCGTGTTTTGTTTCTGTTCTTTTAGTTGTTGATCTGTAATATGTTGAGCATGCACTAGTGTTATTTTCAATATTTACATTGTAAATAACTTGTTAAGGAAAATAACAAGTAGGTAGGAATAAATCAGATAAAGTGCATGGAGGGTTTCTAATTAAGTAAACTTAGAAACTTCAACAACTTTCTTTGTAGTGATTCCGCTCCTTTAGCTACAATGATGTAGAAACAAAAGTGGGTTTGAGTAGCATTTAAGCCGAGGATCCACCAACCCTACACTAGGGTTACACTAGAAGATGGGCATATGCTTAGGTTCCATGATATCTCACATGGAATCATATATGTCAAGGCCATCAAATCATTGGAGTTGGTAACTTTGGCTGAACTATTAAAAGGACACCACCGTTTAAGTGATTACTCTGCAAGTGGTCACTAGGTCAGGATGGTGGGGTATAATTATCCACTTAGTATGTTGATGAGGGTGTTGCTAATGCTGATCTGGTACTCCTAGTAACAACAAGGCAAATGACTGGGAACACTCTTGCTTGGGTTGTGGTATGTGACCATGATCAATGGGGCCAACAATTGCAGGTCATGTAAATGTAGCACCTCGACATCTATCAACTAATAGCAGAGGTGGAAACATTGCTTGTTGCAACACCAATACATCAGGTCATGCATGTTCTTGGTGTTGATTCAGTTTGTGAAACAATCCCTTGATTCAAAACTTGGTCACAAGGTGACTCGTGTTGTGTTCCATGCATTCAAGATTGCACTATGGGGCATTTTCGAAAGAGTTCTTAGAATTAGAGCTCGAAGATGGAGGTGGAAGGGGGACTGCAGGATCTCATTGGGAAAAAAGGCTTTTTACTGGTATAATCACAAGATACTCTTGCTATTTCTCTGATACAATGTTAAACACACACACCAAATAATAGATCAATCTGATAAATTGTGTGATGCATTCTATTCACAAGATATACATATTAATACAATTTTATTGATTTTTGATTTTCATCTTCCAAGAGGTCTCTTGGGCTTCCAATAACTGTTGGCATTCACTTGAGGCTTTTTGCCTTCCTCTCAAGTGAATAAGCCAAGTTTGCATAACCCAAGAGGATTATGCTTCCAGCAAAGGGCAGCTGAAAAAATTTAAAGGAAAGGGAGGAATGCCCCCAATGATGTTGTCTCCTCTCCGTCATTTTCTTCAGGGTCTCCTAAGTGAATAAGCCAAGTTTGCATAACCCAAAAGGATTATGCTTCCAAAAAAGTGCAGCTGAAAAAGGTTAAAGGAAAGGTTGGAATGCCCCTACTGATGTTGTCCCTCCATTTTCTTCAGGGTATGCTAGTGCTCCATCTGTGTAAAGTGGGGCTGCAACAACAGTTTCAAATGCTGAAGAAAACATTGTTTTTGCAAAGATGGCAGGCTCAAGAGCAAAAGTTGTATGATTGAATCTATATCAGCATCATGTAAAATTGTAAATGTTTTAGTTTCTAAATTCTAAAAAGACTTGAATCTGTCTATATTTATTTTTTGTGTGTATATTCACTAATATATATATAATATATATATATATATATATATATAATGTGTCCTCCTTGTCTTGTTACTGGGGTTGCTGTGTCTCATGTCAGACATCCATATTTTTCTGTGTCATGTGTCAGCATGTCATGTGACTTAGATGGGCGAATATTGAATTCCTTAGGCAAGTAATTATCTGAATGTTTCAATGTTATTAATCTTTTTATTAGGACACTAGTCTAAAACTAAATTGACAAAGATTAGCTTTTCCTGCCTTAAATAGCATCTTTTAAAACAGCAGTTATTTCTCTTGTGGCCAGGTCAAGTCAGGTAGGTTTCATCAAGGAGCATTTTTACACAGAATCCCATCAGCTTTATTGCTGGCCCTTTTGATAAATTGGGGGTTTCAAACTGCAGTTACCTCTCTTTGGGCCATGGCAAATTACAGTAAATTTACTTGCGGATATTTTTTTTAACAGTAATGAGTACATTCCACTAGGCACAATTGATAACTTCGTAGAAAC
Organism: Pinus taeda; assembly: GCA_000404065.3. Classification (NCBI taxonomy): domain Eukaryota; kingdom Viridiplantae; phylum Streptophyta; class Pinopsida; order Pinales; family Pinaceae; genus Pinus; species Pinus taeda. The sequence goes on along the minus strand of APFE031057071.1, from coordinate 37,334 downwards.
GGCTGCCACTATTCCACCTGGTAGAACCAATATTTCATAAATGCCTACGTAAGGATAAAAATGCTATGCATGGAATTATGTTCGATTAATTTGGTAGTTAAGTCTTGGCTGAAGTTATTCAAATTAACAAAAAATTGGCTGAAGTTATTCAAATTAACAAAAAAAATTATTCAATGGACCTCTGATGCTATCAGAGTTCTTCATAGTGCCTGCATGTGTGTTTGAAAAACGGTTGGTAGATTTTTCCCATAACAATGGGAGTACTGTATTAGATTATTCACCTTTTCCTATGAATGCTAAGATGAATGCATATAGCATTTATATCGATTATTAGGCTGTGTAAGACTTAAGTAGCTGTGCTGAGATGTCAGTACATAGGTGACAAAGAATTAGGGCCAATGGAATCTGACACATCTGGAAATCTCCCTGCCATATCGATTGTTAGGCTGCGTGAAGTTCCCCTCAGGCGCATACAGTTATGACAGTGTAAGCTACATCTTTTGAAAGCAGTAGCTGTGTTGAGATGTCAGTACATAAGTGACAGAGAACTAGGGTCAATGGAATCTGACACATCTGGAAATCTCCCTACCATGAGTCATTCAATTTTTCACATAATTATAATGTTAACTCAACTTCATTGGCCTCCCTTTTCTACAATGAAAATTCATGACAACTCTAAATTTATTAAATGTGGAGTTCTTGTTTTCTTTCCTTTATACTTACATCACATACAAATGCAATTTATAGTTTTTTTTTGCAAAAGTATTGACATAAAATACCAGCTTCAGCTTAGAGAGAATGGCCTTTTCCTCTCTTTCATCTTCCAAGTTCGATTGTGGAGCCTTAAATTATCAATGTGTTTCTTTCCTCCCTTGAAAACCGAATTAGACAAACCACATAGATGATGAAAGTGACATTGTTACATCACAAGCTCAACGCATTGTTATCTGCTTTATAATTGGTTGTCATATTTATACATTTTTATTTTGTTGATTAATTTCTTTGTTGTTCATCATGATCCTTTTATAAATGATTTTCTATTTGAATTTTGAAGCAAAATCTTGGAAAGCCTGTCCATAAGGTTCTGTTGTGATCCTATTTTATTTTAATGTGAGTCCATATTTCTATGTGCAGGGTGCGATAATGGGTCCACTGATCCTTACTTTCATGATGGCATTAAAAAATTTATATGGTGAATTTGTGCTGGCTTCTCTGAAGGAAATGAAGTAACTAATTATGTGGCAAGAAATCACTGATCCTGTATGATTTATTTATTCATTGATTTATATTGTAGGCATTGACCCTTTTATCCATGAAGCTTTTTCTTATCAGTATGTCTGAAGTTTCTTCCTCCTTGATCTTGCTTCTATTGTTTACTAGCCAGTCCTGTTGTGAAGGATGTCAAGTCTCTTTATTGTGCACTGGGAATTCCTGTTGACATTGGTACTTCGGCTGAAAGTGTTGTATGAATTTGGGTAAAAGGTCCAGTGTGAGCGGAATAGCCCTTGATTCATGGAGCAAAATATCAAGAAAGAGTTTTTTGGTATAAGTTAGCCAGCTGAAAACAGCCGTTACATGGAAGGACTGGGGGCCTAAAATTTTTAGATCTTGTATTTGTAAATTTTGAAGTTATCATGTTATTAATTATCGAAGAGTAGCTGCTTCATCCTTTTATCGTTTCAATATTCATTTTTTATCTAATGCTCTAATAACCTGAAGCAGGTGAAGTTATTTGTAGAGCTGAGTTGTGTTCAAAGAGTGCATGATTTGGTGTTGTATAATATTCCTTCTATTTATCAGTTCGTATTTATTTCAAAAGAATTCTGAAAAATATGATGTAAACCTTTGTTACATATGAATGTTGGGACATTACCTAAAGATGGTAAAATTCAATTGTCTGACCGCAGCTTAGATTCACGTTATTTACATTAACCAACGGAATACCAAACATTAATGATTGCTCATCTGTCAGGTTCACTATCCATTTATGCCCTAGAGCCTGAAACTATGGGTTTGTTTAGCGTTATATTCTTCCTATTCTTTAGAGATCTTTTTAGGAACATGGCCCTTAAACTATATCGCAACTTAATTTAGAGCTCCCCAGCACTTATGGGTACGATCCCATTCTTTGTATTTGAAATTGGGGTCCTAGCTTTGATCGTGTGTTGCAGTTGAAAGTAGAAGACTCTTTAGGTATACACCTCCTGCGGATACCTTTACGGTGCATATTCTCGATAAATTTCTATTCAGTTCAATAGCTATAATTATACGCTATTCTGCCTACCTTTAGAATGCATATTATCAATCAATTTCTATTCATTTCAATAGCTATAATTATATGCTATTTGGTATTCTTTCTATCACCATATCCGACTTAATTGTCACGTTGTACTTTGTCATTTATTCTCTATGGACTCGTCATCTTACGCCCAGCTTTTTTTGCCTTTTTGTTTTTGTGTATTTTTATTTTTATACGTTTCGGAGGGTTGTTGGCTAAGATTTCATTGATACAATATCAAGACTGCGACATAGCTTCATTATTTTGTAGATACAATACTTTTTTATTGCAATAATTTATAGTGCTCTGTGCGGTAACCACTTTTAACTTCTGCCAAATGCTTATAGATTTTGGTCATTAATCTGTTTTCTTATATCCAAGGTGAATTAGTTCTTATTCATTACTCATTATAGGTCATGCCTTGAACAAAAGACAGTTTCAACTTCAAAAAAGTTCTGCCAAATGCTTATAGATTTTGGTCATTAATCTGTTTTCTTATATCCAAGGTGAATTAGTTCTTATTCATTACTCATTATAGGTCATGCTTCATGCCTTGAACAAAAAACAGTTTCAACTTTAAGAGTAGCTGCAAGAAGGCCAGTTTCCCTAGCTATTATTGCTGAAGCTATGGCAATGGTGTTATGTGCTTTTAAGTAGCTTCTCGTTTTCATCCTATACATGAGATCAAGTACTGATCTTCGTTGCAGCTTAACCTCATCTCAGGAAGTGAACTCTTAGTTATTATACAACTTATTACTTACATTTATTGCTGTGACTTATATTAATTATTTTGTAGAAAATGTGCTGTCTTAAAATTATGAATATTGGATATTGGAAATAAGATGAATATTCAAAGATTTTGTGAAATGTTCAACCCAAAACAAATGTTTGATTGTTATGTAATATTTTGTAATACACATCCTTTCCTAAAAATTAGATACACATGAAAAAATGGCTTTAAAGTTGCACCATATATGGTGTTTATTTGTAAACTTTACAATCTGAGCATGTATTAGCATTTGTGATTTCATAATAATGTTTATGATATACTATTTAATATATATTCTTACATCTTACTTTGACATTTACAAACACAGGAACTATTATGCACCCAAAGTCGGTAACCCATAGGAATTTTTTTTTTTCCTTCGACAACCAGCTAGCTAGCAAACCTATATGATCAACACATAATATGATGCAAAGATCCTCCACTTCTTGCTTCAGTCAGATTCCTCTCTGCCATCTGATATTTCTTTTTAAGGAAGGTGGGTTATCCATCGGCAGATACTTTAACCTTTTTGCAGTCTTGTGCTTTCACTTAATGCTATGGGTACACTAATATGGATCAAGGGGTAAAGTGGATGATGATCGATTTTGACTGTATTCTTGTTCCTTCACTTTACATGTGAAGTTAGTCTTTGACTCTAATCTAGTGAGACCTTATGTGAGGCCTTAGGGTTTAGGACGAGAACTAACTATTGGGGAGGATTTGATCGAAGTAGTGTGTCCATGATTATTCCATGCTTACTACTTTCCATTTCCCCCTTTATTTATCTCCATTCTTCGGGTTGGTGATCATTGGGGTTGACACTTTTTCATTCTCATCTTTGAGTTTGGGTTTGGAAAACTTTGCCTTGGGGTTTAGGAAGAGAACTAACTATTGGGGAGGATTTGATCGAAGTAGTGTGTCCATGATTATTCCATGCTTACTACTTTCCATTTCCCCCTTTATTTATCTCCATTCTTCGGGTTGGTGATCATTGGGGTTGACACTTTTTCATTCTCATCTTTGAGTTTGGGCTTGGAAAACTTTGCCTTGAAGGTTGATGCAGCGAAAAACACGATAAAAACATAAAAAATTCCACATTGAAAGAAAAAATGAAAAATACAAAAGATGGCTAGGGCATTTGATTCACACACAAGGACAAGTCTAGCATGAGCTTTGCCTCCCTCATTAGCCATCACACAATTACTCAAGCTTATGATGCTTCATCTATAAAAGAACTATTGTATAGTCCCAACTCTAATGAGTGATAAACTGCTTCATTTTAAAGATGGCAATGGAAAATATCAGAAAGCAAGCTTGGGCTCGAGTTATGCATCCAAATAAAGATAAATAATAAAAAGTAAAAGGTGCACCAGAGGGGTGGAAAATGTAGGCTGAGAAAAGGGGTAAGTTATGCCTCCATCGTTTCTCCCTCCTTACATCTATACATTCAAGATGTTAGACCTCCACTAATTGGTCACATGGTTATAACGCCTTGCCTTGAACATTGTCTTACTCTGCAAACACCATTATCGCACATGAATTGATGGGTTAACTTGGGACATGTGACTTTGCCTGGGGGGTTGGAAACACTTAATTGGGTTATCCACCTAATAATCACTAACATAAGGAGGTAACTTAATTATGGGACTTGATTTAGTTAGACATTTGAAGGTGAGCTTTATGTGAAAGTAATTTTTGTGCCTTTGGCATTAGGTATGATCCACTATGATGAAATTATGGTTATGCTTTAATAATTGGGGATTTCACTTGATTTTGATTAAGGTTTTGTTAGGTCGTGTCATCACAATAGTAAAGGCCTTTTGAGAAATGGTTATCACTCCATTTAGCGATATTCTAGAGGCTTATTTAACCATCACAGAGAGCAAATATGACTTTGTTGATGCAACATTACCCACCCAGAGCAGAGCATTGGGCTATATGATGGTTCCACATGGTACTTGACACTTCAAGGTACTACTAGATGTTGAAATGCCGAGTCAATAAGGCTTGGAGTTGGATTTATAGATGTACCTAGATGAACCTGAGACATCCCTAGGTTGGCCTTGACATTATTTGATGGGTGTTGCTTTTTTCAGAGCCTCGATTGTTGGAAAATGTAACTATGTTTGGTCATCATAAATAGTATTGTATTCGGTTTAAAAGCAAGAGAAAGAGAAAAATACAATTTTTAAAGCATGGGTTTCATGCTCTATTCTATTTTGGTCAACTGGGTCAAGCATGTTCTTCATGCTCTAGGATTCATTGAGTCAATATTGCCCTTATCATTTGTACAAGACCCTTACTGGCACATTGTATCAAGAAAGACACATTATTTTTTTATTTTAAAATGTCCTTTGTGGACTCCCATCGCCAAGTCAACCTAAAGAGGCATATTCGACCAAGCAAAAGGGTATATATTGAAAAGCATTCGATCTCATTTGGAATCAATCAATCAATCAAGTTCAATTTGCATCGAAACAAAAGTTAATCAAGTGTGAAGGAAAGAGAACAAGGAAGAATCTAAAGCGAAGAAGGAAAAATCTTAATTTTGACCTAAACTAGCTCACATGTGTGAGATTTTTGGGAATTCGTGCAAGTTGCAGGGCCAATAATTGCACATTGAGTTGCAGACTTGAATTAAGGACCAAAACCTTGTCTATTGTAGATTGGAAGGACTTGAACTCTCGTTGACTTGAACTCATTGAAAAGATACTTTGAATGAAGGACGAACCTTTAACTCTCGTTGACTTTGCCTCCTTGAAGAAAATACTTTGAAGGAAGGAATGACCTTGACTCTTGTTGAATTTGAAGGAAGGCTTTGACTCTTGTGAAAGCAGATATCTTGGAAGGTTGACTTGGTGTATGGTGGAAGTCCCGGTCAAGTATTGGTTGTTTCATTTTGATTTGGTTGTATAATAGAAGAAGAGTTTGATTAGGATTTCCAGTAGGAGAGGGGTTTTTCTCTACCAAGAGCCTACATACTGTGTTCTATTGTTCTTATGATTTCCATAGTCTTTTGATTTGATAGTTGCTTGATGAAGAGAAGATAAAAGAAGACAACACAAATTAATAATTATCACAAGCTATTATCAAAGCAATATTTTTTTTTGCCTTCTGATTTTCTAAGATGGTATTAGAGCTAAGGTAAGGAAGGTAAAAGGCAGGCTGAAGGTCATTTGTTACAAAGAAATACTACTTTGAAGAGGACATTTAAAGACACCTTGGGTAATCTTACAAAGTTTTTGGAAGAAGGAAAGATATCTAAGATCATTAAAGAAAGGGTAGCCAACACCTTGAAACAATCATCAAAAGCAAGTTAGAATAAAGAGTATGACAATAACAAGTGTACCTATGGCATCATCAATGAAATTTGAGAACAAGCCTCAAGGAACTTCAAATTTTAGAGTTGGAAGACAAGGATGGATCTTACTCTTGCTAGGCACAAAGTCTTAGACATTGTGCTCAGAAAAGTAAAAGAACCTACTGATGATGTTGGAAAAGAAAAGTTTAAGGAGAATGATGTTTTAGCCATGAGCCTCATTGTGGATTCAATTAAATATAATCTAATTCCCTACATATCCACTCAAGATACTTCAAAGAAAATGTATGAAGCTCTCTCTAAATTATTCACAATAAAAATATTGGTCAAGTTGCTAGCCTAAAGAATGATCTTGAAACTATGAAGATGACAAGGGAGGATACATATCTTCATATTTTGTAAAAATCTCCCATATAAGAGTGAATTCCAAACAATTGATGAAATTATCCGTGATAAGGAACTTGTGATATCAACCATACTAGGATTGCCCAAATCTTGGAATGCCTTTGCAGTTGGCATCAATAGTTGGAAAGAAACTCCATCATTTGACGAACTATGGTTTACATGTACTCAAGAAGAAGCTTGACTTGCTCCAATAGGAGGGAATCAAGAAGGAGAAAACTATGTCTCAAATGCCTATTCAACCCATTTCAAAAAGAAAGGAGGAAATAAGAAACTTGACAAAGGCTCAAAGAGGAATCATCACAAGAAGGCTGATCTATAAAAAATTTAATGCTTTCAATGTCATAACTTTGGGCACTATAGAAACCAATGTCTCGAAAAATGAGATGATAACAAGAAAAGAGAGAGGTAGTGCAAATGTTGCTAAAACTGAAGAGCCATCGAAGAAAACCAAAGTAGAAGATTCCGAAGTCAAGGACTTATATTATTAATCAAAAGGGCGACTCAAAGTTTTAACCTCGAACAATAACCTCAAACAACCTTCAACAACCTTTGTCTCTGTTGTTTTGTGTTTTTTTTTAAGCCAAATCGGTGTTGTCGGTTCATTCTCCCCCTCGACTTTCTGTCTCTCGGCCTCTGTCTGCTCGAATCCCTCTTCTAAGCGTTAGCAATCATGGCATAACGTCTTTTGGGGAGGTGGACACCTATTCTGCAACGGATGAGTGCATCAGGCCTTTAAAATCCCTGAAACGGCCATTCTCTGTTTACACAGAGAAATGCGTTCAAACACAGGAAAAATCTGCCAAACTGCCATTTACGGATTTGAAATATTATATGTTCCGCTTTATAACTCGTATCATGTCCACCTTTTAATCGCTTATCCATTCTCCAGCATTGATCTAGAAGATCTAGTTCCAATTGCCGTGGTTCATTTCGGGCGGCCCATGCATACGGGAGTTAACCGCTTGAAAAGAGTGGTTTTCTCTCTCCAGGGCTCGGACACATGGCAACCAACGTATGGGCTTGGGCAGAGCCTGGCCCAAACCACTTACTACTTTGTTGCTCCCGAAATCCCACTTGTTTCATGGATTTCCACAGAGCGAACTATTCTTTTGCCTTTTCATTTGCATTTTGGAAAATATGTTAAAAATCTGAAAAACCCCCTAAAATCGCTTTAGACGGACTTGAAATGTTTATGCAGTGGTGTTTACAAAACCCTTTCGGGTCCGTCGCATCGCATCGACGCATATATATATGTGGCTCGCTCCGTCGCATGACCTCGACACGATATTGCGATATCGCATGGGCTCGGGGTTTCCCATATGGCATGATCGATGCCGACGCAAATTACGATCCGCCAATATTGGTGACCGACATATTGAGCGTTGTGGGGTCTCGCCTTAGCCTCATGGCATCGCCAATTGCGATCCACTGATATCGGTGATCAACATATCGCTCAGCCCGATCCCTATTTTATATCACATGTGCCTTCCTCAGACCGATATGTAGGGGATCGACGATTAGGGGTGGCTTCCCACTTTTCACTTAATCCGCTCTTTTTCCCTGGTCTGATGCGATTTCCCCTTTTGAAGGGTTTTTTTGCCTTTTTAAATGATTTTGCCTCTTTTTCTAAGGATAAAGGGAAACTTCTTCCTATGATAACTTCTTCGTCTGAAGTTTGTTTTCACCCATTCAAGTTGCAGCAGATTTAGACGAGACGATCTCTGCAATGGAGTTATTTTTAAGAGCACCCTATGACTTTCATTTTCCTCTGATTTACAAAGGATTTGTGCCATTTGGCATCTTTTACCTCTTATATGAAGTCTTTTAGACTTAGAGGTTTATCCAGGATCCATTTTTGGATCACGCCTTCCCACTAAAAGAACTTTTGGTCTTTGAAAGACTGATATACTGATTTGAACAGTGAATGAGAGTGACTCACCCTCTTCTTTCAGCCTCCCCACACTTGCTTTGCATAGTGCCTCTGAACCAAAGTTTTTGACCACTTCCCTTTTGGATGGGTTGGCCTTTCGAGGAAGAACTATCTTCCTCCTTGCCCTCTTGCAGAACTTCTGTTGAATTGGTCATAGAAGGTGGTTTGAACTTCTTTGCCTTGATCATTGATCCAAGATGGCTCAAACAAATGTGAAGTACATTTGCTCCACTAAAAATTTCATTTGTACTTGTTTGACAAGCTGTCAACAACCACTGTTAACAACAAAAAGCATACAGAAAACCACTGGATGGACTAACTCCTGCTTCAACAAAGGAAACAGATTTCATAGCTCGTGAACACCTCCATGTCTTATATCTGCATACAAATGATGGCCTAGATAACAAGCCCACAAAACATGCCTGTAAAAAAAATGATCCTTCAAGCCAAGCATAGAAAAATACCATTAGGACTCTTTTCAAAAGATGAAAATTTCATCGCTATCTCCATCTTGGAGACCAGATCAACTTTTCTCAAGTCAATATTATATGTATGTTTAAAGCAATCAACGCTTCAAATTAATTACACACACATGTTCAAATACAAGGAAAACATCAACATCCCTGTGTTCATGCACATCATGCTTATGCATGCATTTAATCCTTCAACTTTCGCTTAAGCACACTGTACTTTCAAATCTGAAATGACATATAATGTTGCAGCAACAAAGTGAGTCTCCTACTCAATCTTTTCCATTCATCATCTTGGTAGAAACTTGCAACTTGTATCTCATCAACAAAGAAATGCAAATAGATGCATCAATAGACATGCAACCTTAATTGGAAAATAACTCTAAACATTTCTTACCAATCCATTTCAAAGGACTTGCCTTTGTCTGCACATCAACATGAACATGTGAATCATTTTGAAACACATTATTTATGGAAACTTCCTTTCCATATCTGCCATCTTCTCTTTCCACTTTCTTCAGCTTTTGTGGAAGCATTATTGGATTCAGTGTCCAACACCTTTCAGCAAGATGCTCTTGCTTATGGCAATAAGTGCAACACGTGCATCCTCTTGACAACATGGTTTGCCTTGTCCACTGGACCTTTGGCTTTTTGCTTCTTTTCCTTCAAAAGTTTCCTGTATGTGGCCATTCTCTTCCAACATCTAGAAACATTATGGTTATCCAAACCACAAAAGGAACATGCAATTCTTTTCCCATGCTTATGTGGAAATTTACCATGCTTTGCAAAATCAAAAGGAATATGATTAGAACCTGATTTTTACCTGCCTCTTTCACCTTTATTGCCTTCATGAGGAGGTGAAGCAAATGAAGCAGTGGCTCCCTTTGGAACACCATTAATCTCTTCAAGGCTGTCAGAGTTTCCCCAACTCTCTGGTTCAAGTGTGTGCTTCTGAACACCTGCATCCCGCAAATGATGTTTCAAGCCATTGCATTCCTCTTGAATACAACCTTCACACTTCTGAGGTAGAGGACATGAAATGAAACTCCTTCTTGGGACTGTTTCAATGGCATTCATGGAAGCTTTGGAACTTTCTCCATAAGACTGTCCATAGCCAAGACCCAAATATTTAGGCCTTTCCTCAACCATTATTGGTTCAACAATACCTTGTACATGCTTTCCCAAGCCCTTTCCTTCATAGCCCATCTTGGACATTAGCTTGGAACCTATGCCTCTAGTATGTTTTTCAAAAGAACCAATATAAGCATTCTTAGAAGAATTTGAAGACAAACTGGAATCGTTTACTTCTTCTTCAAGCTGATACCTGACCAAGGATTCTTTGGCAACAAAGAGATATGACTCCAAATCATGCATACTCTTCAGGTTCATATTTGCAATATGAAGTTGCCTCTCCATTTCCTGCAATTTGTCAGAAAGCATCTGCTTCTCTTCCTTCATGGACTTCAATTGCTCTCTAAGTATGCTGCTCTTTCATCCATCCTCATACATTTCTCTCACCTTGTCCATCATGATGAACAAGTCTTGCTTCAAGTCTCCATCAAAGAGACTTGTGATGAAGAAGGAAGAATTCAAGGATACACTTGAGGAAGTTGTCATTATGCTAATGAACAAAGAACTTCAAACAAGATTAATAAAGAGCTTATTTCAGCAACCTTTTGCAACAAACCTCTTGTTCTTTAAGGACTGCCTTGAGGTCCTTGGGATAGAAGAATGCCTTCAACCCTTCTTCCTATTTGTCCTTCCTGGACTGAGCTATCAGTAGCTTTCCATTTACCTCTACAAACTCAGAAAATAGTCAGTCTACAAAACAAGCATACAATCAACCTCTTGTTGCTCAAACACCTTTCAAACAAGCAGTCTTTTCTTTGTCAATCAAGCATTCTGATATAACCTTCTTTGAAGGTGGGTTTAATCAAACTTAGGCTTCGATACCACCTGATCTGAAAATGGGGCACTGAGGCTTCTTGTCCAACCTACAAGAACCTCTCCCACTTTCAAAGCTTAAATATTCCCGTCTAATTGATTAACCAATGTGGAATTAAGAGATGCTTGAAAATATAGGTGTATGATCGTATTTGTTTTTAACTGTTTAGGTGCTATAAATTAATGCACTGAAACTAATATATAAATACATACAACAGTAAATAATGCAGTAGTAAGACAAAAACATAAGACGACAATTTAATTTGGAGTTCACCCAAAACTCTTAGGCTACGTCTCCTTGAGCTCTAGTCAACTTGACTAGGCTCTCTGGGATTATGATAGGTCCTTTTACAAGCTTTTGGCTCAATTCTTACCATTTGACATAGAAAAGTGGGTTTAAACACCATGCCATTCCTTGGCTCTTGAAGCTCTGGCTCTTGGCTCTTGTCCACTCGAATCCCTCTTCTAGGCATTAGCAATCATGGCATAACGCCTTTTGGGGAGGTGGCCACTTGTTTTGCAACAGATGAGTGCATCGGGCCCTTGAAATCCATGAAATAGCCATTCTCTATTTACAGAGAGAAATGCGTTCAAACACAGGGAAAGTCCGCCAAACTACCGTTTACGGATTTGAAATATTATAAGTTCCACCATATAACTCCTATCAGGTTCGCCTTTTAATCTCTTATCGCATCTCCACCGTTGACCTGGAAGATCTAGATCCAACAACTGTGGTTCATTTCGGGCGGCCCATGCGTACGGGAGTTAACCACCTGAAAAGAGTGGTTTTCTCTCTCCAGGGCTCGGACACGTGGCAACTAATGTATGGGCTCAGGCGGATCTCGACCCAAACCACTTACTGCCTTGTCCCTCCCGAAATCCCACTTGTTTCGTGAATTTCCACAGAGCGAACTATTCTTTCGCCTTTTTCTTTTCATTTTGGAAAATACGTTAAAACACTGGAAAACCCTGTAAAATCGCTTTAGACGGACTTGAAATGTTTATGCAGTGGCGTTTACAAAACTCATTCTTTGTAATTAATATAATTTATACCAGACATCCTAGTTATTCATAATGGTACTTGGAGAAAGAGTTTAAAATCTTCATCAACATGTACTACACTGAAATGCATCCATTCATCTACAACAAAGATGAATAGGCCCCTTAAAACACCAAATTTGGCACCCTAATGAAGCGCTTGCTTCCTTTCTAGATCGGTGTATCCTTTGACGAGGATTCCATTAGAGAAACTTGAGGATCTTTTATATCCTCACCCGACATATGTTTCCTTATTCACTATTGCATGATGATCCTAGTCGATGATGACCTTTACTTATTTCTATAAGTAACACTTTATGTTTCAATGAGGTTTCCAAGAGCTCCCATTCTTTGTAATTAATATAATTTATTCTAGACATCCTAGTTATTCATAATGGTACTTGGAGAAAGAGTTTAAAATACTCATCAACATGTACCATACTGAAATGCATCCATTCATCTACAACAAAGATGAACAGGCCCCTTAAAACACCAAATTTGGCACCCAAATGTACTGTGACTATGTAAACCTTCAGAGTTTTAGTTTTTTTTTTTTTTTTTTTAGACATCTTTTTGAAATCTGTTTTGTGGCAAAAAAAGGATGAAAATTTGGAAACTGGAGGAGGTTGTTTCTCCTAAGATGATAAGATACAAAAACCTATCTTACTTTTCACAAAGGTATCAGGGATCCAATCTCATCATGTCATGCTATTTTTTTGAATGCGTAAAACCCTATATTAGGCATCATTTTGTAGAACATATTATGAACAACTGAAGGGGAATTTTGAAAAGCGGAAGGAGGTTTATCTTATAAATATATTCATATACAATGACCTATTTCAATTTTCACATAGTTCATATAGGTTGAAAGGTATGATGGTAACTTGGAGACCCAAGTTTCCGGTTTTATAGGGAAAATTCACATGACAATCAACTTATTTTTGGGCAAGATTTCGAATTTTGGGAAAGATTTGATCAGATCTGAAGAATTTTGAAGATGAAGTATGATGATAAGATGAAATAGAAGGATGGATCAACATTGAATAACATCTATCCAGTTGTTTCAAATCAGTTTACATTCACTAAATGCAACCTTTGTTTTTCTGCAATTGGTTTCTAAGTGCATTGGACTTGGTATTTTGACTTTCTAAAGGAGGAATTCAGTTACTTAGTGATAAATTTGAATTCCTATTTTATGTAATGATGAGAAAAAATGTAATTAGTTATTAGATCTTTTATTTTCTCAAGATATTTTAAAAATATTCACCTATTAATACTTCAAACTTTGAAGTATTATGGGTTGGAACCTGTGGAGAAAGAAAACACATTGATGTAAAGTAGCTACCTGAGTTTTATTTAATCAAATTTTAGTAATATAGTTTCAAAAATTATAGGATTCTCATGTCACTTATGCTGGTGAAATGTATCTTTGTCTTTTTCTTTTTGTTTTCAATGTTTTTCATAAATTTCTTGATTATCTTAAGAAGTAAACGAACATAATTTGTTGAAAAATACACTATGCTTCTAGCTTAGGATAATCTAATTGTTTTCAACTTGATGATTAATTTCAGGATTCTTAATTGACTTGGTATAGTTTGATCCACTCACATTTTCTTCAAAACCATCTTAACTTTAAGAATCCAACAAAGGTGTCTACCCTGCCCTGTAGGGTTTCCTTTAGAACCTATTTTGTTTGAAATCAACTTGTAACTCCATTGCCCAATGGATTATCTTCCTTGTTTCAACCCAACTCAATTCTAAAATAAAAAACTTGAACCTAATATCTAGCCTAATATTATTTAGAAGAACATAGCTGAATTATACATAAAGATCCCTCTCTGGGGTTGGAACGACTAGATTCCCAACTCAAAAGTGGTTTTGTGGTTACCTTTGAAATTATTTCCCAACCTTATTAAATTAAAGAGTGATGACAATTCCTACAAAAGGAATGTACCTAAGCTCTCTCTTGGCTTAAGAATTTTCCAAGTTTCTTCCAAGTAACAAACTTCTTTTTAGGCTCCCTCTTAACTAGGGACCTACAACAACTCCTCATGTGAAGATCATGGAACAACCAATGTCACGAATTTATTCTTTGTCACAGAGTCTTCATCTTTCGGGGACTTCTTCATAGGGCATAGACCATCCATAACTTTCATCCATGAGTTGACCATGTCCCCATTTCATCAGAAAGTGATCCATCAGTTTTTCCATCTCGCTTTGCTTCATCTTATTCTGATTTATTTCATGCCATATTTTCCAAAAGGATCTTACATCCTTCTATATGGTCCTCTTGGAAGTCATCCACATATTTCCCTTTGGGAGTCCTTTATAAGCTCATCTCGATATTAGTTCAAAAATAAGAAATGAACACTTAAATCAAAATTACCTTTGTGATGGTCTTTCTTCATGACATCTTCCTATAGGTATCAACATCCTTCATGCAGATTGACACATCTCCTAAATATATTCATTGTCAAGGGTCTCCATCTTTTTCCGACTTCCATCAGAGTCTTCATATCTTTCCGAGAGATATTCTAGTCAAATCTTCTTGGATTTCAGATGTTGAATTCCTTCTACCTCTGTTGCATATTTTACGATCTATTCCTTTCTTTTTACACACTTCATTCCTAGGAGCTTCTAATTAGGGTTCCTTAATTGTTGTCAGCTTCCTCATGATTCATATGAGAACAATTATGTTGATTTCATCTTGTGCGACTTATGCTTTTCTGAAATCTTTCGAAGGAGGATATCCTTTCTTCTTTTGATCATACTTCCCAAGATGAAAATAGTGATCCATATTATCTACAAATATATGACATGAATTTCATAATAATCTATGTAAGCATACATACCTCATCTTTCCTTTCGATCATCCAGACTTCCTGTAGCAACTTCATTTGAATGAAAGAACTTTATCCTTTAGACCTGCTTTATTTTTATGTCATCATACCATCATTCCTTGAACACTATGAGTTGGAATTCCTAATAAAACGCTTGCTTCCTTTCTAGATCGGTGAATCCTTTGATGAGGATTCCATTAGAGAAACTTGAGGATCTTTTATATCCTCACCCGACATATGTTTCCTTATTGACTATTGTATGATGATCCCAGTCGATGATGACCTTTACTTATTTCTATAAGTATCACTTTATGTTTCAATGAGGTTTCTAAGAGCTCCCATTCTTTGTAATTAATATAATTTATTCCAGACATCCTTTCTACTTCCCATGTCAAGAGCTCTTACTTCTAATGCTTCTGTCATGATGCTATTTTCCAATCTGATGCATCCTATCTTATTTACATTGTTTCCTATCTATAAATTACAAGTGAAAAGTACCTTCTAGTGAAGAAGATCATCTCAGTCATAGTAGAGATCTTTTACTTCTTCCTTCTTAAGCTTCTTTGTCTTAGGTTCCTCCACTTCCTCAGTAATATGGGATTCTTCCCTATCCCTCTTACATTTAGGACAATCTCTTATATAGTTCCCAAGTTCCTGACAACCATATCATCTTTCCTTAGTTATGTTTTTATTTTTCTTTGGAGGACCAAACTTTCCAAATTTCCCTTTTCATTTTGTCACTGATTTAAATGATCTTTTGTTACTTTCATTCTTTAACTTGTCTTCTTCTTCCTTACAGAGAGACCATAATTTGATGAATGGGATAGCTTCCTCTTGCTTAGTAGATATGAGGTTACCTTGTTCATCAGTCAATGCATTTTGAATAATGGAAATCATTTCCTTATCAGATACCATCTCTCCTAGATATTGGAGTTGATCTTTTATTTGAGATTCTTTTGAAAGGCATGATGATATCCCTTCATCCTTTAACACCCTCAATTTAGATAGATTAGATTTGAATAATATGGTATTTTCTATCGTGCTTTCATAGAAAAGTTATATCAACTTATCATGTATTTCTTTAGATATCTCCAGCTCAACCACATAGGGAATGAGAGGATCTTTAATAGATTCTTTAAGAATCTTTTTGATATGAAAATGGGGCACTTAGGCTTCTTGTCCAACTTACAAGAACCTCTCCCACTTTCAAATCTTAAATATTCCCAAGTCTCATTGATTAACCAATGCAGAATTAAGAAATGCTTGAAAATATAGGTGTATGCTGGTATTTGTTTTGAACTGTTTAGGTGTTGTAAATTGATGCGCTGAAATTGATATATAAATACATACAACAATAAACAATGCAGCAGTAAGACAAGAACATAAGACAACAATTTAATTTGGAGTTCACCCAAAACTCTTGGGCTACATCTCCTTGAGCTCTATTCAACTTGACTAGGCTCTCTAGGATTATGGCAGGTCCTTTTACAAGATCTTGGCTTAACTTCTACTGTTTTACACAGAAATAGTGGGTTCAGACACCATGTCATTCCTTGGCTCTAGCTTTTGGCTCTTGGTTCTGGCTCTTGGCTCTGACTTTGGCTCTTCGGCTCTGGCTTTGGCTCTAGCTCTTCGGCTTTGGCTTCTTTGGCCCTCTATCAGTTTACAACTCTCTTGCTTTTGACTTGAATTCCAAGTGACTCCCTTTGCTGTTCTTTTTCCTTATGCGCTGCCTCTTTCAGCTCTGTTTCACCTTAGCTTCCTGCTTTGGCTTCACTTTCAGCAACAACCTAAAACAACCTTCAAAAACCTTTGTCTCTATCGTTTGTGGTTGTTTTAAGCCAAATCGGTGATGTCGGTTCATTCTCACTCTCGGATTTCTGTCTCTCGGCCTCTGTCCACTCAAATCCCTCTTCTAAGCATTAGCAATCATGGCATAACGTATTTTGGGGAGGTGGCCACCTATTCTGCAATGGATGAGTGCATCGGGCCTTTGAAATCCCAGAAATGACCATTCTTTGTTTACACAAAGAAATGCGTTCAAACACAGGAAAAGTCCGCCAAATTGATGTTTACGGATTTGAAATATTATAAGTTCCACCTTATGACTCTTATCATGTCCACCTTTTAATCGCTTATCGCATCTCCACCGTTGATCTGGAAGATCTAGATTCAATGGTTGTGGTTCATTTCAGGCGGCCCATGCATACGAGAGTTAACTGCTCGAAAAGAGTGGTTTTCTCTCTTCAGGGCTCGGACACATGGTAGCCAATTTATGGGCTTGGGTGGAGCCCGGCCGAAACCAATTACCGCTTTGTCCCTCCCAAAATCCCACTTGTTTCGTGGATTTCCATAGAGTGAACTATTCTTTCACCTTTTCCTTTGCATTTTGGAAAATACGTTAAAAAATATGAAAAACCCTATAAAATCACTTTAGATGGACTTAAAATTTTTATGCATTGGCGTTTACAAAACCCTTTTGGGCCCGTCGCATCGCATCAGTGCATATATATACATGGCTCGCTTCGTCGCATGACCTCGACACGATATTGCGATATCGCATGGGCCCGGGGTTTCCCATATGACATGACCAATGCCGATGCCGATTGCAATCCACCGATATTGGTGATCGACATATTGTGCATTGCAGGGTCCCACCTTTGCCTCGTGGCATAGCCAATTACGATCCACCAATATCGGTGATCAGCATATCGCTCAGCCCGATCCCTATGTTATATCACATGTGCCTTCCTCCAACTCGATATGTAGGGGATCGACGATCGGGGGTGGCTTCCCCTTTTTCAATTAATTTTCTCTTTTGCCCTGGTCTGATGCGATTTCCCCTTTTGAATGGCTTTTTTGCTTTCTTAAAGGATTTTGCCTCTTTTTCTAAGGATAAGGGGAAAATTCTTCATGCGATAACTTCTTCGTCTGAAGTCCATTTTCACCCATTCAAGTTGCAACAGATTCAGAACGAGATGATCTCTGCAATGGGGTTATTTCTAAGAGCACCCCATGACTTTCAGTTTCCTCTAATTTACAAAGTATTTGTGCCATTTGGCATCTTTTACCTCTTATATGAAGTCTTTTAAACTTACAGGTTTATCCGGGATTCATTTTTGGATCACGCCTTCCCACTAAAAGAAATTTTGGTCTCCAAAAGACTGATATACTGATCTGAACAGTAAATGAGAGTGACTCATCCTCTTCTTTCAACCTCCCCACACTTGCTTTGCATAGTGCCTCTGAACCAAAGTTTCTGACCACTTCCCTTCTTGGCTGGGTTGGCCTTTCGGGGAAGAACTGCCTTCCTTCTTGCCCTCCTACAGAACTTCTGTTGAATTGGTCATAGAGGGTGGTTTGAACTTCTTTGCCTTGATCATTGATCCAAGATGGCTCAAACAAATGTGAAGTAAATCTGCTCCATTAAAAATTTCATTTGTACTCGTTTGACAAGCTGTCAACAACAACTGTTAACAACAACAGGCATACAGATAACCACTGGATGGACTAAATCTTGCTTCAACAAAAGAAACAGATTTCACAGATCGTGAACACCTCCATGTCTTATATCTGCATACAAATGATGGACTAGATAAAAAGCCCACAAAACATGCCTGTAAAACAAATGATCCTTCAAGCCAAGTGTAGAAAAAGACCATTAGGACTCTTTTCAAAAGATGGAAATTTCATCGCTATCTCCATCTTGGAGACCAAATCAACTTTTCTCAAGTCAATATTATATGTATGTTTAAAGCAATCAGCCCTTCAAATCAATTACACACACATGTTCAAATACAAGGAAAACATCAACATCCCTGTGTTCATGCACATCATGCTTATGCATGCATTTCATCCTTCAACTTTCGCTTAAGCACACTGTACTTTCGAAGCTGAAATGACATATAATGTTGTAGCAACAAAGTGAGTCTCCTACTCAATATTTTCCATTCACCATCTTGGTAGAAACCTACAACTTGCATCTCATCAACAAAGAAATGCAAATAGATGCATCAATAGACATGCAACCTTAATTGGAAAAGAACTCTAAACATTTCTTACCAATCCATTTCAAAGGACTTGCCTTTGTCTGCACATTAGCATCAACATGTGAATCATTTTGAAACACATTATTTATGGAAACTGCCTTCCCATTTTTGCCATCTTCTCTTTCCGCTTTATTCAGATTTTGTGGAAGCATTGTTGGATTCAGTGTCCAACACCTTTCAACAAGATGCTCTTTCTTATGGCAGTAAGTGCAACACATGTGCATCCTCTTGATAGCATGGTTTTCCTTGTCCACTGGACCTTTGGCTTTTTGCTTCTTTTGCTTCAAAAGTTTCCTGTATGTGGCCATTCTCTTCCAACATCTAGAAACATGATGGTTATCCAAACCACAAAAGGAACATGCAATTCTTTTCCCATGCTTATGTGGAAATTTACCATGCTTTTCAAAATCAAAAGGAATATGATTAGAACTAGATTTATACCTGCCTCTTTCACCTTTATTGCCTTCATGAGGAGGTGAAGCAAATGGAGAAGTGGCTCCCTTTGGAACACCATTAATCTCTTCAAGGCTGTCAGAGTTTCCCCAATCTCTGGCTCAAGTGTGTGCTTCTGAACACCTGCATTATGCAAATGATGTTTCAAGCCATTGCATTCCACTTGAATACAACCTTCACACTTTTGAGGTAGAGGACATGAAATGAAACTCCTTCTTGGGACTGTTTCAATGGCGTTCATGGAAGATTTGGAATTCTCTTCATAAGACTGTCCATAGCCAAGATCCAAATATTTAGGCCTTTCCTCAACCATTATTGGTTCAACAATACCTTGTGGATGCTTTCCCAAGACCTTTCCTTCATAGCCCATCTTGGACATTAGCTTGGAACCTATGCCTCTAGTATGTTTTTCAAAAGAACCAATATAAGCATTCTTAGAAGAATTTGAAGACAAACTGGAATGGTTTACCTCTTCTTCAAGTTGATACTTGACCAAGGCTTTTTTGGCAACACAGAGTTATGACTTCAACTCATGCATACTCTTCAGGTTCATATTTGCAATATGAAGTTGCCTCTCCATTTCCTGCAATTCGTCAGAAAGAATTTGCTTCTCTTGCTTCATGGAGTTCAATTGCTCTCTAAGTATGCTGCTCTTTCTTCCATCCTCATACATTTATCTCACCTTGTCCATCATGATGAACAAGTCCTACTTCAAGTCTCCATCAAAGAGTTTTGTGATGAAGAAGGAAGAATTCAAGGATATAGTTGAGGAAGTTGTCAATATGCCAATGAACAAATAACTTCAAACAAGATTAATAAAGAGCTTATTTCAAAAACCTTTTGCAACAAACCTCTTGTGCTTTAAGGACTGCCTTGAGGTCCTTGGGATAGAAGAATGCCTTTAGCCCTTCTTCCTATTTGTCCTTCCCGGACTGAGCTATCAATAGCTTTCTCTTTACCTCTACAAACTCTGCAAATAGTCAGTCTACAAAACAAGCATACAATCAACCTCTTGCTGTTCAAACACCTTTCGGACAAGCAATCTTTGCTTTGTCAATCAAGCATTATGATATAACCTTCTTTGAAGGTGGGTTTGATCAAACTTAGGCTCCGATACCACCTAATATGAAAATGGGGCACTTAGGCTTCTTGTCCAACTTACAAGAACCTCTCCCACTTTCAAAGCTTAAATATTCCCAAGTCTCATTGATTAAACAATGTGGAATTAAGAAATGCTTGAAAATATAGGTGTATGCTCATATTTGTTTTTAACTGTTTAGGTGCTATAAATTAATGCATTGAAACTGATATATAAATACATAAAACAGTAAATAATGCAACAATAAGACAAACACATAGGAGAACAATTTAATTTGTAGTTCACTCAAAACTCTTGGGCTACGTCTCCTTGAGCTCTAGTCAACTTCACTAGGCTCTTTGGGATTATGGTAGGTCCTTTTACAAGCTCTTGGCTCAATTCCTACTATTTTACATAGAAATAGTGGGTTCAAACACCATGTCATTCCCTGGCTCTTGAAGCTCTGGCTCTTGGCTCTAGCTGTTAGCTCTTGTCCACTCGAATCCCTCTTCTAAGCGTTAGCAATCATGGCATAATGCCTTTTGGGGAGGTGGCCACCTGTTCTGTAACAGATGAGTGCATCGGGCCCTTAAAATCCATGAAACAGCCATTCTCTGTTTACAAAGAGAAATGCGTTCAAACACAGGAAAAGTCCGCGAAACTGCCATTTACGGATTTGAAATATTATAAGTTCCACCTTATAACTCCTATCAGGTCCGCCTTTTAATCGCTTATCTTATCTCCACTATTGATCTGGAAGATCTAGATCCAATGGTCGTGGTTCATTTCGGGCGGCCCATGCGTACGGGAGTTAACCACCCGAAAATAGTGGTTTTCTCTCTCTAGGGCTCAGACACGTGGTAGCTAATATATGGGCTCAGGCGGAGCCCGGCCCAAACTACTTACCACTTTGTCCCTCCCGAAATCCCACTTGTTTCGTGAATTTCCACAGAGCAAACTATTCTTTCACCTTTTCCTTTGCACTTTGGAAAATACGTTAAAACACTGGAAAACCCTATAAAATCGCTTTAGACGGACTTGAAATATTTATGTAGTGGCATTTACAAAACTCTTTTGGGTCCGTCACATCGCATTGGCGCATATATATATATATATTATATTATAGTATATACTTATATATATTTATTATATATATATATGTGGCCTACTCTGTCGAATGACCCCGACGCGATATTGTGATATTGCATGGGCCCGTGGTTTTCCATATGGCATGACCGATGCCGACCCTGATTGCGATCCACTGATATCGGCGATCGCAATATCACGCATCGCGGGGTCCCGCCTTTGCCTCGTGGCATCACCGAATGCGATTCGCCGATATCGG
Organism: Pinus taeda; assembly: GCA_000404065.3. Classification (NCBI taxonomy): domain Eukaryota; kingdom Viridiplantae; phylum Streptophyta; class Pinopsida; order Pinales; family Pinaceae; genus Pinus; species Pinus taeda. The sequence goes on along the minus strand of APFE031057071.1, from coordinate 15,416 downwards.
CGATCGACATATCACTCGGCCCGATCTCTATGTTATATCACATGTGCCTTCCTTCGATCCCATATGTCGGGGATCGATGATTGGAGGTGGCTTCCCCCTTTTCACTTAATTCGCTCTTTTGCCCTGGTCCGATGTGATTTCCCCTTTTAAAGGGTTTTTTTTTTTCCTTTTTAAAGGATTTTGCCTCTTTTTCTAAAGATAAAGGGAAATTTCTTCCTATGATAACTTCTTTGTCTAAAGTCCATTTTTGCCCATTCAAGTTGCAATAGATTCAGAATGAGACAATCTCTACAATGGGGTTATTTCCGAGAGCACCATGTGAATTTCATTTTCCTTTGATTTACAAAGTGTTTGTGCCATTTGGAATCTTTTACCTATTATATGAAGTATTTTAGACTTAGAGGTTTATTTGGGATCCATTTTTGGATCACTTTTGAGCCCTGAGATTCCTTTCCATGTATTTAGATAATGCTTATTCTTCGGATGGCTTGGATACCTTTCCATGGACATGATGAATGACTTCATTTACTCCGAGGAAAATGTCTATCCTTCTTTTCCATGCAAGGAAGTTTGATATCCCAACCAACTTATGGTTCTCCTTGAAACATGAAGTCATTTTTACTAGATTAGATTATAATAAAAAGGCACTTACTTGTGAAGATAGAATCTTCAACTTGATGATGAACTTGTTGCTTCAGATGATTCCCTTAACAAGGTTCTTACTTCAGTGAGGGAAGACTACCTTCTTTAGGATGATCTTTTTCCAAATGAGATCCTTTCTTCAATAGAGAGAAGATTTCCTTTCGATCTAAGCTTCCTTAGATTTGGAGAGATTCCACTTCTTTGGTGATGTATGAGTGATGATCTTTGAAGTGCTTCTAGGGTTCTTCCTGCTTCCTTCTTGAATATAATTTCAAGACTCTTTCTAGAGTATATTTCTTCGATCTAGGGTTTTGGTAGATATTCTTGATTTCTTGCTTTGATAACCTTTGACTTTCTTAGATTCCTTTTTTGAAACTTGATCCTTGAGTGTCTCTTTGACAAAATACGTGTATGGCTTATCACAATTCTGTACACCAGCTTTTTCTTTTCTTGCTGATTGGTCGATCTCCTAGACAACTATAGCAAATATAGTGATCTTTTCAGCCCATTATTTCAGAGGCTTTTGGTGTGATTATGTTTAGTGTGAAAAGTGAAAGAATGCAATTTACATTATTTTAGAAACAGAAAATGCTAAGAAGTTTAAATATAACAATACGTAAAGCATGACAGAACATTTCTCATCAAAGTTAACATGACGATTAATGAACTCAGTTACATTCTCTAGCTTTGTTTACTAATTCAGATATCATTCCAAAAATCCTTTGACTTTAACACCTTGGCCGTGATACCATGTTGAGAAATCTAGGGCATGAATAGTTAAAATATTTCTCTGCTTGATAATTTCTTGTGATATACTTTTACTTCTCAGCTTATAGTATTTTATTTGTTATGTTATTATTGTGTTCTTTTCGTCAAGACAATTACCAATATGCACAATAAAAGACAAGTGACACAATATGTAGGCTTATCAGCCAGAGCCAAAACCTCTCATCCCTTGACAGGAAAAATCAATCAAAATTCTTCTTCTAGATATTCAATTGATGAGTACCATGACCATGAAAAACACCCTTGACTCTAGTATTCTCCCAAGAACCTTGTCGCTAACCTTGATGCTCTGCCTCTTCCCTTTCTCAACTTTCTTCTTGTTCTTGAACTGCTTTCCTCAGCTCCTTCTAGAGAAACTCGATCTCTATCCTTCACATTTCTTCTTCTTGACTTTCTTTAGAGAAACTTAGTCTCTATGATATTGCTAGCTTCTTCTAGAGAATATCGGTCTCTAGATCTCTATTTCGATTTCCCATAAAAATTACCCCTAAAGAATCCTCTCTTTCCTACCCTAGAAGAATCCTTCCTTCGCTATCTCATAAGAAAATTTACTTCGCTGACTCAAAAGAAAATTTCTTCACTGCTCCAAAAGAAACCTTCTATGCTGCCCAGAAGAATCCTTCTTTGCTGCCCCAGAAGAAACTCTGCTTATCACTTCATCGCACTTCTATATAGTAGCCTTCTTCTTCACACTTCTTCACTGAATGCTTGATGAGTTACTTGCCTTTAAGTGAGGCTGAGTGTGGATATATACACACCTCAACACATGTCCTTTAGGTTGACATGATCACTAGAGGTTCGGTTGACTTCTTCTAGCAAATTCTTCCATCATTGTAGGCCGACTTGAAGAGGATAAGTGACAAGGTCTTGGAGGATACTTTACATAGACAAGTTTGACTCTATACAAAGTGTAACATGAGTTCATTACATGAAAATTACTCTATCATTTTCTCACTAGATGAAAAATAAATCCTAAAGACTCTCAATGGGAGTCTTGACTCAAACATAATCTCTTTCTCATGAAACCCATGATGTGAGCAATACAATAATTTTATTTTTCTTCTTTACTTCTCATTACATAAAATCATAATTACATGTCATTATGAACATTGAACCTAGTTATACTTTTCAACACTTGATAAGGCTATATATAGGAGCCATTGACCTCTTTCAACCAAGAGAAATTTGATCATCACATCTAAAATTTCTATCGAAGGTGCATAACCGGGTGCAGAATAGACCGAAGGTACAAAAATAGGTGAGAAATAGATTGAAGGTACACAACTGGGTGCAGAGCATGACGAAGGTACAAAAACGGGTGTGGAATAAGATGAAGGTACAAAAATAGGTGCAGAATGAGCCACATGTATATAATTGGATGCATAATAGGCCTAAGGTGCAAAATTTAGGTATTAGACTAAAGGGTCAAAGTAACTACGCAAATTGCAAGGTTGAGGCCGACAGGTCGAAGTTGTAGCTAGTTGGTGCAGGTTCAAGAAAGGACTTGTTGGAAGGGTTGAATTGGTACGGACTTAGTCTATGGTTGGGCCTTCGTATCTCATTTGAAGCAGATTCTAAGAAGAGGAGTTTTTATGGGTTTTCCCCTTGGAGGGGTTTTTCCCTAGCTAAGAGCCTAATTTCCGTGTCCTCTATTGTTACTGTTTCATTCTTAATATTTGTTTGATGAAGAGATCTAACTAAAGAACATAAATAAGACTAATAAAGTTCACAAGAAAATCATTAAGGCTAAGGAAAATAAGATTTAATGAGCTACCACTTTCCATTTTTCCATAGTTCAACGATAAGGTTTTTAAAGAAGAGACAATAATATATTGTATGCAATTAAGAAAATCACTATATTGACTCAAACAAGATATGATATTGTGGTATACAAAAATTGATAATTGATTCTTCCCACAAGGATTTGTAAAAGGTAAGATTGATCCATTTTTGTACATAAAGAAATATGAACATGGGAATGTTTCTTTGATTTCATTGCATGTTCATGATTTAATCATAACAATAAATACTGAGTTTAATTAATGAAGTCAAAAGAAAAATATCATGGGAATTTGAAATGAATGATCCGCGGAATCTGCATCACTACTTAGGCATTGAGTTATGGAGGGGAAATGGAAAATTTTTGATTATTCAAAGTAAATATGCATAGGAACTTACAAAAGATTTAATTGGAGTGACTAAAAGCTAGTGTCTACTCCATTAGAATAAAATGATAAGCTTCACATTGATAAGGATACCAAATAAGTAAATGGTACTTTGGATAGATAGTTGCTGAGAATTTTAAATTAACTACAATAAGATCTTATACTATATACTTAGTCAACACAATAAATTCATGGATAAGCCAAATGAGAGCCATTGGAAAGTTGCTAGAAGAGTCATTTGATGTACCCAAAAGGAACTAATGATTTTGGTATTGAATACACTAATCATTTGAATATTGAGTTTGTAGGTTATTCATATGCTAATTGGGCATGTGATCCATATGATATAAAATCAACCACTAGATATGCATTCAATATAGGATTTAGGATTGTGTCTTAGAGTACCAAGAAGCAACTTACTGTTTCATTGTTCTCTCTGACTATAAAGCATTGTCATAGTGCTACTTGTGAATCAATTTGGATAATGTGCATTCTTGAAGACATGAGAGAAAGGAAAGGAGTACCTACAACTAGAAAGTGTGACAATCAAAGTTTATCGAAGTTGACAAATAATCTAATTTATCATGTGAGATCAAAACACATTGAAACTCAACATTATTTTGTAAGAGAAAAGATTCAATCAAAATAAATTGATTTGATGTATTATAACTCAAATGAGAATATAAATGATATTCTTGCTAAGTCCTTGGGAAAAATAAAGCTTGTAATATGTAGAGAGATATGCTCGATACTGTGGAGAATTCATTTATCCATTAAGGGGGAATGTTAGAAATAAAAAAATTAAAGTACTTAGTAGATTGTTATAGTGTTTTCAAGATATTTCAAGATTGGTAGGTAGTTGATAGAGTTTGGTAGTAAAAATAGAGTGTACGCAAGTAATTGGTATAGTATGGTAGTAAGAATTCTTGGCTAGATAGGTGAGTGTCCAATTCAGATCCAATTTTTAAGAGATTTGTTGATGTCTAGAAAGCTTATATATGCATGTATACATCCTTGTTCAAAATTTGAAATAGATAACTAGCTCTTTTTGCATGTACTTCTGTTTGTTGAGTGTTTAATTTTTGTTTTCCAAATCTCTAAAAGAAGGCAGATGAGAGAAAGAGAGTAGATCAAATGAGTTTTTCGATCATATTACATCTAATTATGATACTAAAGCCTAATATAAGGGAGATGATATTTTTCATGTTCTATATATACCACATGGATACCTTCATTTCTTGGTCATTTTTGTAAGTGAGACTTTGGGTTGATGAGTATGAACATGCAATATGTTTTAAAATCTATAACTTATTGAGCCCTTATTCCCCCTTCCCCTCCCCCGCATTCTACAAGTATTACTTCAATAAATCCTAGTTTCTTGCAACCATGGTTTGGAATGTTTAGATTAACAATGTATATTTATTATTATTATAATTTACAAACTTGATGACTCATAATGAGAAACCAAAAATGAGGGAAAAACAACCTCATTATGGTCTCTTAAATTACCTTTTAAAGTATCTTTGAAAATTCTATTTTAATGATGGCAATGAACATTTCTTTGCCAAAGATGCAAACTTTGTGTTTAATTTCTTTAGGTGACATTAATTATCCAAGTTAGTTAGCTTCATCTCTATTTGAAAACTTCACTTCTTTCAAAGCATCCTATGATCTATCATGGTTTATATTTCATCCTTAGAAATCTCTATAAGCAAATCTCAATAAACACCCTTACAAAGGAAAGAGAAGCTCTCATGTTGTGGTTCTCTTTATTGTTGTGCCTTTCATCCTTTTCTCATATTTATTTGTGTGACAATGTTAATGTTACATTTTGGTAAAGAAGAAAGATGAGAGTAATGACATTCATTTTAAAGAAGTAGTGCAAATAACATTACTATGAAGTATACTAAATTTTATAAGAAACAAATAAATAAAATAAATAATTATTTCAAGAAGATAGCTTTGGTCCAATCAAATGTTGAAAATAGTTTGTCAATAATATTGAAAAATAAATATTGCATTGGTCAATGCTAAATTAATAGCCACCAATAGAAAAATTAGTTTATATAGTCTTGCTTTGAACATACTTATAAATTGATATATGAAGTGGAAAATTATAAGTTTTGGTGGCAATAACTATTAGTGAATCTTCACATTTACATATTTACTCCTATTCCGATCCATTTTTTATGCAAAGACTTATTTAAATAATGGTGAGTAGTAATAAAAGGTAAATATATTATTTAATTTTGGGTGGTTTTCCTACAAAGCGTAACAATAAAAAATCACTGCACAAATATCTAAAAATAATGGCATAAATATTGCAAATGTATACATAAATTATATGACAGAAAATACATGAGACAATTATCCAAATATCATTGCATTGTGCATAGGCTACCTTAAGTTATGAATTAATCAAAATTTTGAAAAATATATATTTTTAATAATATTGATTTTTTTCTTCGAAATTAAGCATTATAATTAGGCAATGGTAAACTAATAAGGGTCAATGGGCAAACAGATTGCCGTTAGTATATGAATTTCAAATGTATGTTTTAATCAAAATAACTTTTAAAGAATAGTTTTCTTTTTTATATGCATATATTTTTATAATTTATTTTTGATAATATTAAGCATTCTCTAAATTCATAACATATATAAAATTCAATTATTCTCTAAATCCATTATTATATATATAAAATCATATTATTTTCATCTAATTAAAAAAGGGAAAATAGTAAATCAATTATAGCATGCAAATTAGGTATTATCCATTATGTATATATCGTTTAAGTTTTATTTTTATAACCATTTTGATATATACTTATGTAAGTTAATGATTAATTTATACCTTTTTAATTCTATCTTATGGGAAAGATAGAAAATTAGTAAATCAATTATTAATTTATTGCATGCAAGATGTTAAACATTTTTTTTGTAAGCTTGGCAGGACTACAGGACTACATCTTCATCATGTCCAAATATATCATCCCAATTGGAATGAGGAATTGGAACGAGGAGTTGAACTGGTGACTTCACATCAAAGAGTGTCTTAACAGAAGTTGAACTTGTGACTTCACATCAAGGAGTGTCTTAACAGAACACCCAATCACCTTTTATCCAAAGCCCCGTGGACAAGATGCTAAACAATTTTTTAATCTTCTCTGTTATATATATTTTTATCAAATTTATTTTTATAACGTTTTTAATAAGTATTAATCATAGTTTATATTTTAATTAGTTTATTATTTTTTAATATTTTTTTATTAATTATCATATTGTTCTTCTCATTAATAAGATGGAAAAATAATAAATTAATCATTAACTTATTACATATATATAATATCTTATACAACTTTTTCATCTTACCTATTGCATAAAAATAATGTGATACACAATAAACAAGATGAAAAATCTTATGATCGCCCAACCCTTCTTCCACCTGTCGACACTGTGTTCACCGTACGAATGTAAATGCGAATTAACTTGGGGTTGTACAGCTTCGGGATATTTCGGATGGTTTACCTGTGGTACAAGTTATCAACGCACATCTGCCGGTTCAGGCCTTAACTTACTCCCGCCTTTTGTCACTATTCCTAGTCCACTTGCCTTTTCATTCTCACTGTGCAAAATTCTTAGTTCTGCTCTGCGAGGGTTTCTTGGCGCCTCTGCTCCTCACTCCGGCGCTGGTTCTTCTGGTGCCTCCGACCTTTTTGCTCCTCTGCTTGTTGGTATGATTGTGAGGGTGCCCAACTGTTACTACTTCACTCTGTAACTCGATTAACTTACTATTTCTCTGGTTATTTTCTGCTGCAACAAAGTTTATTCTCACTCTATTAACTCACCTTGGTAATTATGTCAGGGTTCTCTCGGTTCGAACTCCAGCGAGTCGTTCCGCCTCAATCCGGGTTACAAGGTAAGTTAGGGTTCTATGTTAAACCCTGCTTCTCCACCTCTTTCAGAGTCTAACAGATCTGCTCCTCTGCTCTTCAGGTTGTGGCGTCGGTCGTTTGCAATGCCTCTCTTCAAACTCAGGTAAAAATCCAATGCGGTTGCCTATGTTTGTTTACAGATATTTCTTATCGTTTCTCTTGTCTCAAACGCCGACCCATGTCCATATGTTTGTGCAGGTTGCTTGGGCGGTTGGCCGCCGTGACTCGTGTTCCCTGTGCGTTATGGATGCAGCCCAAAACCCCTTCCAACTTGGTGTAACGGGTAGGGTCTTGTCCAACTCGGGCCTGCTTGTTAAATTTGTGAACAATTTGAGGGTTTGTGTATGAAATGAGTTCGGCTCTGTTTGCTAGTTTTTGTAAACAATCTGTAGATTTATGTATTTAATGAACTCGGCTCCGTTCGCTAAATGTGCCCACACTCTGTGGGTTTTTCTGTATCTATTGCTCACGCTTCTGGTTTGTAAACGAACTGTATTAATTGTTTCCTTTTTCCTGAGGACCGTTATATATATAATGACTGTCGTTTTTGACCTGTAATCGACTTGGTCCGTCTTGTTGCTATGGTTCCGTGGGTTTGTTTAATCGCTTTTCTTGTTTCTTACAATGACTTTAATGATAAAGGAATAGTAGCTTAATGAGCGTTCTAGGTTCAGAGACTTATGGTGCGTTTTGTTCATAAGGGTTTCATTAAATGAATCTCTTGTAGACTGTATATCCAACATTTATAAATCTTATGGAAAACATTTAAGTTTGATATGCTTGTACCTGGTTTAATGTGATATTGGTTGTCGTTAGTCTGCTCTTCTCTGCGTGGGATGGCTCCCCGTAGCAGCGCCTTCTCTTTGCTGTCTGTTAATTCCAGTATTTGCTCAATATTTTGTTTCACATTCGCATGCTTGCTGTACAAGACCTACAATGGTTGCTTAAGCAAAATAACATCAATCGAATAATTTACAGTATGCCTGTTATAGCTATGCTTGTTATAGCCCTCTTGCAGTAAATGTTACTACAGGAAACAGTAACAATATATTTATGTGACAATGGTTCTTTAAACAATACAGTTTTGTTTCTTTTTAGAGGAAATGTATCTGTCCTTTTTTTCATTCCAGGAGAGAGAGTCTTTTTTTTTTCCTTTGTCTTTTTCTCTTTGTTTTACATCTGGGTAGCGTAACTGCTCCCACTTTCAGTTAAACTGCTTACCAGAATTTATCCTAACTGTGTAACAGTTTCTTGTACTAAAGACTAATTTATGGTTAACTAATTTCTAGACTTAAAAACAAGATACAGTTTTCAATTACCATGGTCTCTAAATGACCTTCTAGGAAATAAAACAAAATAATAAAGAGAATTTAAAACGAATGACAAGTTCTGTTGACTTGGTTCCCTCCATGAGTCAGTCAACCACCTTCTGTCTCCTCGGAGCTGGATGCTCCTGCATCAGGCTCCCGGGGTGGCAAAAAGTCATGGCTCCGTTCCATGAGGTCGTCGACAGAATAGCCTGCCTTCTGTATCTGCGTCGCGTTCAGCCACAAACTGTCCTCTATCGGACGGTTCTTCCACTTGACCAAATACCGCAGATATTCATTCCTGCGTGTGCGCTTAGCTACCTGTGTGTCCAGAATCCCTTCGATCTCAAGGGGTGGTGCCATTGGCATCTGCCTCATCCACGAATGTTCCTCACAACTGGTGTCCCGTGGTGGCTCTGCTGCTGCATTGTCTTCCGAATCTGCGACATAGGGAAACAGATCTGCCACATTAAAAATGGGAGAAATACCAATCCCGGGTGGCAACTGTAACTCATAGGCGTTCGCAGAAAATTTTCGAATAACTTTACAGGGGCCAATCTTCTTGAACTTTAGTTTGTGGTACCCCCATTTTGGAAAACGCTCCTTACGTAAATACACAAGGACTTCGTCCCCAATGTTGAACTGCACTTCCCGACGCTTGGTATCTGCCCACTGCTTATATTTGTGACTGCTGTCTTTTAATTTCAGCTTGACCTGCTCATGTAGATTACTCATTGCTTGAGCGAAATCTTCACCATCAGCACTTCGTTTTTCAAGCTTCCCCAAATCCCGTAACTCATGCACGCCTCGGGGATGCATGCCGTATAAAATCTGGAACGGACTGTAACCAGTGCTGCGGTTAGGTGAGTCGTTGTATGCAAATTCCGCCTGAGCTAGTACACGGTCCCACGTCCGGGAATTCTCACCTGTTAAGCTCCGAAGTAAGTTCCCCAAACTCCGGTTCACAACCTCCGTTTGGCCATCGGTCTGCGGGTGATAAGCGGAACTGAACTGTAACTGAGTGTTCAACTTTTTCCACAGGGTTCGCCAAAAATGACCGGTGAATTTCACATCCCTGTCGGAGATGATGGACCTTGGAAGTCCATGTAGTCAAACAATCTCATTGAAAAACAGATGTGCTACATAAGTAGCTTCGCTGGTCTTCCTGCAAGGTACAAAGTGCGCCATCTTTGAAAATAGATCTACCACAACCATTACTGAATCGAAACCTTGCTGTGTCTTAGGCAAACCCAAAACAAAATCTAAACTGACGGAGTCCCATGGTCGGTTCGGAATGGGTAATGGTAAATACAAACCTGTATTCTGACTGTGGCCCTTTGCCAGTTGGCAAATCTTGCACCTACTCACGTACCTTTGTACATCCTGCTGTAATTTTGGCCAGAAATAAAAATGTCGTACCTGTGCTACCGTCTTATCTACACCGAAGTGTCCAGCCAAACCCCCGCTATGTTTCTCCTGAATTATGTTTTCTCACATAGAGCAGTGGGGAATACAAAGCTGTCCGCCCTTAAACAGCAATCCCTCCTGTAAATTATAATCCAACCACAGACTGCTGTTCCTTAACAGAGGGTTTTGACAAGCCTCATAGGCTTCCTTAAAATCAACATCCGTTGGATACAGCTCTTTCAGGTGTTCAAAGCCTAGACCCTGCATCGTACCTTCCTACAAGAGTAGTATCCTTCTAGTCAGTGCATCTGCCACCTTGTTCGCTTGCCCACTGATATGTTTCAGTACAAACGTAAAATTCTGTAAATATTCCACCCATGCTGCATGCTTATTGTTCAATTTATGTTGCTGCATAATGTACTGTAACGCAGAGTTATCTGTAAACAGAACAAACTCATTACCCAACAGATAGTGCCTCCAATGTTTTAACGCGTGAACAATTGCATAGAATTCCTTGTCATAGGTTGAGTATTTCTGTCTACTCTCGTTCAGCTTTTCACTGAAATATGCAACTGGTCTATCCTCCTGACTTAATACCGCCCCAATGGCTGTATTACTAGCATCACAACGAACCTGAAAAGATTTGTTAAAGTCAGGCAATCTCAATATCGGCCTTTCAGTAATCTTCTTCTTCAAAGTCTGGAAACCTCTTTCTGCTGCCTCAGTCCAGTGAAATGGCTGATTTTTCTTCTTTATCGTATCTAGCATAGGTGCGCAGATCTCACTGAAATTCCTGATGAATTTCCTGTAGAAACTCGCTAATCCGTGAAAACTGCGGACTTCAAATAAACTTCCCGGTGAAAGCCAGCTAACTATAGCTGCCACCTTTTCTGGGTCCATTTTCAACTCATTTTCTGCAATTACAAAGTCCAGATATATTAACTCCCGCTGAAAAAAAGTACACTTTTTCAAATTGATCAGCAATTTATTCTGCTGCAACTTCCTCAACACATTTCGAACATGCCTGAAATGTTCTTCCTTAGTTTTGCTAAAAATCAAGATGTCGTCCAAGTAAACTATCACAGATTTTCCAATAAACTCCTTCAGCACTTCATTCATCAAACGCATGAACGTACTGGGAGCATTGCTCAACCCAAATGGCATCACCAGCCACTCATATAAGCCTTCGTTTGTCTTGAAAGCTGTCTTCCACTCATCTCCTTCCCGAATTCGGATTTGGTGATATCCACTTTTCAAGTCAATCTTCGAGAAATAAGCCGCCCCACTCAAACAGTCCATCATATCATCCATTCTCGGTAAGGGAAACCTGTACCTAACAGTAATTTTGTTAATAGCTCTGGAATCTATGCACATTCGCCATTCTCCTCCTTTCTTTGGAGCCAAAATGGTTGGTACTGCACAGGGGCTCATGCTTTCTCGAATCAAACCTTTGTCCAATAACTCCTGGACCCGTTTCCTGATTTCTTCATGGTCTTTAGGAATCATACGATAAGCTGCTTTATTTGGCAGGCTTGCCCCTGGTATAAAGTCAATACAGTGACTAATACCTCTCCTTGGTGGTAATTCATCTGGAAGGTCATCCACCACAATGTCCCCAAAGTCTTGCAGCAACTTCTGAACTTCTTCGGGCAAATTTGATATCTGTGTATGTAGTACTACTACCTTTGGTCTTCTTATGACAGCAAAATTTATTTCGCTGTCCTCAAGCTGTTTTACAAATTCCTTTCCGCCCATCAGCAATGCCTTCACCCCACTGGTTTCTACTGTATTTTCCTCCTTGATGGGTACAAGCGTGTGCTTGATCCCATCTTTAATAAACTTATAGCAATTAGTTTTTCTGTCATGAACTGCACTTCGATCAAACTGCCAAGGTCGTCCCAACAGTAGGTGACGGACATCCATTGGCATGACATCGCAAAGGATCTTATCCTTGTACCTACGAATCTGAAATTCTACCTCACATTGTTCGTCAACTAACAGCTGATGTCCTTTCTGCAGCCATGACACTTTGTAGGGAGTAGGGTGCTTCAATTTTTTTAATCCCAGCTTTTCTACCATCTCCACAGCCACTAAGTTGTCGGTACTCCCACTATCAATGATCAGTTTACAGCACTTACCCCATGCCTTGCAGACAGTTCGGAACAAAGCCTTTCGTTGATCCGGTTCTGCAACCTCTTTTGCTGGTTTTAACAGCACCTTATTCAACACCAAAGCTTCACCTGTCTCTGGTGCGTTTTCTGCTTCCTGAGGTGTTGCTTCAGCATCCTCTGGCTGAGCAACATAAGCTCCTCTTCCACCTACAGGTTCACCTTCAGGACAATCATATGACTTGTGTCCTAACTTATGGCAACGATAGCACTGGACAGTTCCCCTGCCCCGACCAATTCCTCGCCCTCGCTGAGCTGGTCGTCCTTCTCTAGTGCTAGTGTCCTTCTCTGTTGTGCTAGCAGACTTGGAACTGTTGCCTTCTTCATTTGAACCTGTACCTCTACCTCTACCAAAAACATTACCTTTCCCCCTACCAGTTCCACCTCCTCTCCTGGCATTTTTCTTCCGGTTAATTTTCTCCTCTGCCTTCAGTGCAAACTGGTAAGCTTCCTCCAACGTTTGGGGTGAGAGGATACCGATTTCATCCAGTATCTCCCCCCTCAAACCATTCACAAATCTGGCTGTTTTTTCTGGGGTATCTTCCACATACCCTGCTCGCAAATTCAACTTATAAAATTCCTCTGTAAATTCCTTAACAGTCATCCCTCTTTGTTTCAAGTTCTGCACCTGTCTGTACAACATGATCTGATAATCTTTCGGCAGAAACTTTTCCTTCAGTTTTGCCTCCATTCTGGCCCACTTCTTTATAGGTTGTTTGTGTAGCCTCTTCCTCTCCGCCTGAATGCTGTCCCACCACAAGGACGCATGTCCTTTCAGCTTGGTGGCGGCGAACTTCACTTGTTTGTCTTCACTGGTTTCCTCAAACTGAAAATATTTATTTACTTCGCTCAACCAATCTAGTAACACATCTGTAGACAAGCTTTCGTCATAAGTGGGTAGCTCATGCCTTGGCTTATGACTGGACAACAAAACTGACTTTAATAATCAAAGTTCCGGTGTCGCCCCTTCAAACTCGTCTTCTGGTTCAACCACTTCTTCATCACTATCATCTGCTGGGTCTCTCCTTCCCCCAGCTTCCACCACTGTCAATCTTTCATGCAAAACGCGAATCTCCTCACGAAGTCCCTCTTCTGATATCCTCCGGACCGCTCTTCCCCTTCCCCTTCCTCTTCCTCTTCCTCTTCTGTCAACCTCCATTTGCTCCTACTCAACAAACCAGCTCTGATACCACTTTTGATGGCCCAACCCTTCTTCCACCTGTCGACACTGTGTTCACCGTACGAATGTAAATGCGAATTAATTTGGGGTTGTACAGCTTCGGGATATTTCGGATGGTTTACCTGTGGTACAAGTTATCAATGCACATCTGCCAGTTCAGGCCTTGACTTACTCCCGCCTTTTGTCACTAACCCTAGTCCACTTGCCTTTTCATCCTCATTGTGCAAAATTCTTAGTTCTGCTCTGCGAGGGGTTCTTGGCGCCTCTACTCCTCGCTCCGGCGCTGGTTCTTCTGGTGCCTCCGACCTTTCTGCTCCTCTGCTCACTGGTATGATTATGAGGGTGCCCAACTGTTACTACTTCACTCTGTAACTCGATTAACTTACTGTTTCTCTGGTTATTTTCTGCCGCAACAAAGTTTCTTCTCACTCTGTTAACTCACCTCGGTAATTATGGCTGGGTTCTCTCGGTTCGAACTCCAGCGAGTCGTTCCGCCTCAATCCGGGTTACAAGGTAAGTTAGGGTTATATGTTAAACCCTGCTTCTCCACCTCTTTCAGACTCTAACAGATCCGTTCCTCTGTTCTTCAGGTTGTGGCATCGGTCGTTTGCAATGCCTCTCTTCAAACTCAGGTAAAAATCCAATGCGGTTGCCTATGTTCGTTTACATATATTTCTTATCGTTTCTCTTGTCTCAAACGCTAACCCATGTCCATATGTTGGTGCAAGTTTCTTGGGCGGTTGGCCGCCGTGGCTCGTGCTCCCTGTGCGTTATGGATGTAGCCCAAAACCCCTTCCAACTTGGTGTAATGGGTAGGGTCTTGTCCAACTCGGGCCTGCTTGTCAAATTTGTGAACAATGTTAGGGTTTGTGTATGAAATGAGTTCGGCTCTGTTTGCTAGTTTTTGTAAAAAATCTGTAGATTTCTGTATTTAATGAACTCGGCTCCATTCGCTAAATGTGCCCGCACTCTGTGGGTTTTTCTGTATCTATTGCTCACGCTTCTGGTTTGTAAACGAACTGTATTAATTGTTTCCTTTTTCCTGAGGACCGTTATATATATAATGACTGTCGTTTTTGACCTGTAATTGACCTGGTCCGTCTTGTTGCTGTGGTTCTGTGGGTTTGTTTAATCGCTTTTCTTGTTTCTTACAATGACTTTAATGATAAAGGAACAATAGCTTAATGAGCGTTCTAGGTTCAGAGACTTATGGTGCGTTTTGTTCATAAGGGTTTCATTAAATGAATCTCTTGTAGACTGTATATCCAGCATTTATAAATCTTATGGAAAACATTTAAGTTTGATATGCTTGTACCTGGTTTAATGTGATATCGGTTGTCGTTAGTCTGCTCTTCTCTGCGTGGGATGGCTCCCCGTAGCAGCGCCTTCTCTTTGCTGTCTGTTAATTCCAGTATTTGCTCAATATTTTGTTTCACATTCGCATGCTTGTTGTACAAGACCTACAATGGTTGCTTAAGCAAAATAACATCAATCGAATAATTTACAGTATGCTTGTTATAGCTATGCCTGTTATAGCCCTCTTGCAGTAAATGTTATTACAGGAAACAATAACAATATATTTATGTGACAGTGGTTCTTTAAACAATACAGTTTTGTTTCTTTTTAGAGGAAATGTATCTGTCCTTTTTTTCATTCCAGGAGACAGAGTCTTTTTTTTTTTGTCCTTTGCTCTCTGTTTTACATCTGGGTAGCGTAATTGCTCCCACTTTCAGTTAAACTGCTTACCATAATTTATCCTAACTGTGTAACAGTTTCTTGTACTAAAGACTAATTTATGGTTAACTAATTTCTAAACTTAAAAACAA
>APFE031057070.1:0-18272 GCA_000404065.3 Pinus taeda | reverse complement strand
AAATTTTCAAAGAGTTTATCTCTTCATTGTAAATTCTCAAAGAAGTTTGTTTCAGCACTCCAGTGTTTCAATAAAGAAGTTTTTTTTGTCTTTGTTCTAATTAGAGGGACCTGTTTAAGCACTATGCAGTGGGACCTGTTCAGAAGACCATGATACCAGCACCAACAATAGAGGGACCTGTTCAATAAACATAAAAGGGACCTGTTAGAGACGACTATCTCAAGCTACTTCAGAAAAGCTTCAACAAAGTTCAACAGAGATCCAAAGGTTTCTTGTCACCAAGGCTCCATCAAACATCAAAGATTAAGGAAGCTGCACACATATAGTTCGTTTCTAGATTTCAAAGAGGCTGCACAAACATTCTCCAGATCTTAGAGGGACCTGTTGCATCCAAATTCATCTCAGAGGGACCTGTTATGGACAGAAAAGATTAGTCATATCTGAACAAGAAATCCTACCTATGCATGCCAACTCAACTCTTGATCAACCAATAAAAGTGTAAAGTATTGTTATCATTTTTATTTTTAACATTTAAATTCTTGGATTAATTTAGTGTTAAATGTGATGACTATAACTACTTATAATCAATTTCAAAAACACCCACGTATCCACCACTCTTGTCATATTCCTAATTCCTACCATTTCCCAACACTCTAGCCTATCCCCATACTTCTCCTACGATTTTTTTAATCCTCTATTCTACCACCCTCCCAGCTTTGTTATTCACTCCCTATTGGCCATCAAACCTTACTATCGGTCCAACATCTCCTTATTCGGCCAAGAACCAATGAGCAATGGACAGGTGGTGAACTCTTGGAAAGCCAAATGTTACACGGATTCATGCATTGATTTTGAATCGACCAAGTTATAACATGATCGCTCGACCAAGTCGACCCATGCAAGCGACTATCCGTTATTATACTCTAGTACTTCATACATGCTCACGATGTTCTCATGATGGTATTCACACAACCCAGTACAGCTACTCCTCTGTCATTGGACTATGAATATGCTCTGTTATTATTATAGTGAATTGGGTCGAGTCGGTTGTTAAAATTCTATTTCATTCTCAGTTGTAGAAAGGGTGTTCCATATTAGCAATTCAAGTGCTATGATTTCAAAAAAAGGGAGGCCGAGAACAGCAAGTGCTATGAAAGGAAAGCACAGTATTTGGGCTCACAAATTTCCACCTCCGCCATAATTCAAGGCCAGTCATCCGGTCACTGCTCAAGCCATTGAAGGAGCTGATTGTGAAGAACAGAGGACGCCACCAGGTCAGTTGTGTGAAGCGAAAAGCAAAGGTAACAAACCAAAATACCCTTGTTCAATTAATAAGCATAAACGAAGAGGGTTAGAGCAAGAGTTCTCTATCAAAATGACTAATAGAGTAGAGTCAAACACATTTGATAGTTCTCAGTACCACGATGACTGCATTGCAATTTTAAGAGAGAAACAGTGGCTACCCTTCTTGGAGAAGTTTAATGGAAGCAACGAGGAAGTGACTAAATAGTTTGCCTTTACATTTAATGGGGAGAAAGCGTTGATAGGTAATTTCTCATTTAGAGTCTCAGAAGACACTATAGCACAGTCCTTAGGGATCAACCCAGAAGAAGAGAAGTACTTCAAAACTAAACAATTCAAAGAGAAATCATGGACCCAATTCATGTCCAGGTTGAGGGCTTCATCGATTAACTAGGAGAAGGGTGTCCCAAGGAGCTGGTTGATGCACCCATGGGACGAAATGGTGTATATAATCCAAAAGTTTGTTACGTGTGAGGGTCAATATAGAATAGTCTATTTGTACCATATTAAACTTTTGTTACATTTAAAGGGGCAATGCACTATTATTTTACCATATTTCCTCTTACAGAGCTTGACCAAGATGTCAAAGACTATCCAAAAGCAAAAAGGTAATGAGGACAAAAGTTTATATCATTTTGGGTTAATTAAGATTCTCATTGAATTTGAAGTGTAGAAAAGGGGCAAGAAATGGAAGGAATTCCTGGTTGCGAATCAAATCAAAGATGGAGAGAATGAGCAAGAACAGCAAGAGCACTCAGGATTTATGCTTGACATTGATGAAGAGATTCCTGTGCATAAATCAAGCAATGTCCCTCCACCCAGTAGCAGTGTGAGGACGAGAAAGATGAGACAGGAGGCTGCCCAGAAAATGGAGCAAGATAAAACTTTCACTACCTATACAAGAATATCCAGGAGAGCACAAAAGACCCAGCCACAAGAAGATCAACCCAAATCAAATGCACATGCACTGATGGACATCGAGAGCAGTGCTCACTCACAGTATGGACAAGAAGCCAAAATGGAGGTTGAGAGCAACAACAGGCAAGGAAAGGAGTCACCACCTGCAATTAAGAAACAAAGGAAGCTGGAAAAGCAAATTGAAAGATTAAAAGAAGAACTGATGGAGGCCAACATGCTGGAAAAAGTTATTAAGAGGGAGAATGAGATGTTGAAAACTCAGAGTAAGAAAACCCAGTAGAAGAATGAGAAGTTTAAGGAGAAAATTAAAGAGCTCAAGGCTGAACAGACTGACATTTGCAAGTGGGCAACTAAATGGTATACCCAAAAGAAAGCCCTCAAGGAGAAATACAAGAGTTTGAAGCATGAGCTCCACATCCAGAAGGAAGCCCAAGCTAAAAAGAACATAGATGCATTGTTAAAGGCAGCAGAGGTACAGGCAGGGACAGAGTATAGAGGCAGCACATCAGGGTTAGCATGAGGACATGCTAAGACATTAAGCTTGGGGGAGATGTTGGTACCATTCCATTACCATCTTTTTCTTCTAAAAACATCATCATTTGTCTATCTTTTCCTCCATAGACCCCTTTACATCCATCGAAATTGATTAGTTAATAGCATTATAGTTGTTAGTTTGAATTAAAGTTAATTTATGAATTTTTATGCTAGAAATTAGGAGTTTTCAACAAAAAGGTTACAGGAAGTCATAACATCCTGTAAATGGTTTATCATTTGACACGTGGCATGACAGGCAAGCCAAAGCAATGGATAGGAACGAGCTCTTGAATGTACATGCATGGAGAAAAATCAATTTTACAACAAATCAAAAGCTCCTGGTTATGCGGTCAATGCTGGGTCAAACCCCAACCTTTTGGTTACAAAGGCAGTAAAAGCCATGGTTTCCAAACCAGTTTCGTTTTGTCTTTTTTGGAAATCGGTTTATATTAGAATGACCAAAAATCACTCCATTGTAAAAGCAGAAACATCTGCTTAATGAATGTACATTCGATTTAGATAGGAAGGCAGATAAAGACTGTGTATTATTTTTGTTTTCAGAGACAGTTACGATTATTATCCCTGTGTATTGTTTTGAGAACCGAACTCCTCTATGTGATTGCAATCTTCAGCGCTTGAATATAGTTACGATTTTACTCCAGCAATGTCTATGCGTTAATACTCTCGTTGCTTGAGTTCATTCTAGTGTACCATTGAAACATGGACAGGCCCTGCGTGGATTGGTATACTGTTAATTTCATTTCCTTAGCAGTTTTTGAATTTACATAGAACGCATATTGTTTAGTGTTATTTCCATGTTCATGATTTTGTCGATTTGATTATGAATTCTCACAAATGGTATTTATGGTGATAGCTTGAAGATATTATCGTTAGATCATTGAACCAGGTCTTGTAAGAGATTTGATCCATCGTTATATTTTAAAGCATCTCCATAGACTCTATTTGTTTATGCATTTACTGTTCAGTGTGCTTTTGATTTCTTTATGAATGCTTCAGTGTTAACTAGACAGAGCTTTTGTGCACAACATCCTTGTAAGGGGATTAAAATCTCAGCCTAGCCATACGCTGCATCCTTAGAAAAGTTAGATAACCTAGGTGATCTGAGTGTTAAGGTGAGGGGAAACATATCTTAACCTTCTATAAAGAAGTATTGTCGCCTATCACAACAAACACTTAGTTAGGAATCCTTTATGTCTATAGATTTTAGACACATGCCTTGAAGTTTACTTACCCTAGTCGATAATAAATCTAGTCTAATATCGCACCCTAGATTGGCCACTACAATCTTGATGTTTGGTCTATTGATATATTTCCTTCTCAGTCTCCTAGGATTTTGCTATACCAAATCTTTTAGCCTAATCTTTCAGATCTGGCCTTAATTTTTATTTTTTCCTCAATTTATTGTCTATAAGCAATTTTTATTCAAAACAATTGCGATAATACATAGTTGTAGTGTTTACAACTCATGTATATAGATGTTGTCTATATAAACAATGCATACATACATAGGATTTCTTATAGGCAGTCACACATGTTTCTGAAAAGTGAAAATTTCACTTGGCTGAGTCCTCTAAAATCTTTAATATGTTTTTTTCCTGGTCTTGTATGCCTATTAAGGATTTGGAACCTTGGTGTCATTAGTTTTTTCTCGGTATCTTTCATTCGTGTGAGAAAATTCTTGTGTGT
The DNA here is from genome assembly GCA_000404065.3 of Pinus taeda. Taxonomy (NCBI): domain Eukaryota; kingdom Viridiplantae; phylum Streptophyta; class Pinopsida; order Pinales; family Pinaceae; genus Pinus; species Pinus taeda. The sequence goes on along the minus strand of APFE031057070.1, from coordinate 13,811 downwards.
TAGCCTAGGGTTTTAAATTTGTGAACCCTGTGAAGTGAGGAATTGGGTTTTAGATCCTCTGTGAAGTATCTCATTGTTTCTATTCTTAGGAGAAACTTTATGTCTATTTGAAGATTGTTTGTAGCCCATATTTCTCTTTTTCTTCTTTGTATGACCTAAAGGTTGATATTTTTTCATTTTCTATTTTTGTTCTTGAAAGAGACTGAGATTCTTTTTGAAGATCTAAGGTCTCATTCAGTTGAGGCCTTTTTTATACTTTGAACCTCTTACATCTTTCTTTTCTAAGTTTTTGGGTGTTTTATGTTCTTGTTTGCATTAGTCTCTTAAACTCCTTATATTTGAAATTCTATATTTAATAGAATTGAGTATTATTCATTCATTTGGTTTTGATATCCTTTGCTTGCTTCATTTCTTGAAGATTTGGGTTTCATTCAATGAAAAAAAAAAGAAAAACCATCATTGCGTTTCTTTTTTCGTTTGTTTTCATTAGTTTGAAATCTTTTGGTTTTTTCAACCAGGGAGTCTTTGTGGTGAATTCAAAAATTCCTTTTGTTTTGGGAGTGTGATTGGCATTGAACTGCTTTTATTCTCTATTTGTTTGGTTTTCCATTATTTTACTTATCACGGTTGCTTGCCTTAAGATTTGTGGTTGAATCATGCATTGCTTATCAATGTGCATTAGGGTAAAGTGCATTAGAACAAGAATTTATTTCTCTTTTATTGATTTTTAATGTGTGAGTGCTTCTCAAAAGAAAAAGATTATTTCCAAGATTATTTCCCTCGAAAATTTAGACTTTTTGGCTTATCAGACCCTTGTGTTTATATTATATCAAAATTATTCTTAAATACACTCCGAAATTTGCCTCCCCAAGATCCACCTGGCCTATTTTATTTCTCTTCATGTTATCCTCGATCTCAACATTTCGTAAATATTATCATTGTATTCGGGTTTTCGATATTATGTTTCTATTCAATAAGTAATCTTGGGCTTCCTCTTTATCAGAACTCTTATTTAAAAACTTTACGAGAAATCTTTCCAAATCCTCTTCATATTTCGGAACTTTGGGATATCATGTTGTTATTATGAATCAATGTAATTTTCTTCCCACTTTTTCCTTTATCACCTCTTTTCATCTCAAACTCCTTTTCTTGGAAGCCTATTTTTATAGACAAATGAAAGTTCTCTTGAAATTTATTTCACAAAACTTTAAGTTATTTTCTTATTGGAACGAAAGCTATCAGAGCCATTTTATAAAACTCTTATGAGATTTATTACCTATAATATTTGAATTCCCGATGTACAATATTCCCACGTCATACATTATAAGGCATTCACTATCGGACATATTTGATATCGTAAGTTTTATTTATAAAAATGTTATGAAAATTTTCGTTGAGATATTGCTTCTTTTATATTTCTTATATATTATATATATATAATATATATATGGGACTTCTTATATCTGAAAGCGTAATTAAATTAAACTTTTTGTAAAGTACTTTTCGAAAAAGTTTAGAAGCAAAGTCTTGTTTATTGGGTTTTGCCCACTAAGAATTTTTATTTAGAATTCTGTTTTTTTAATAGCAAACAGAGCACTTACGACATCATTTATTGATGCCTTATCTGTCGGTACCTCTTTTGAAATTGTTACGAGATGTTACCTTGCCCAAATTTAGTTCTTCGATAGTCCTTTTTTCTTATATTTAATATTGCTATCGAAACATGTTATATTAGGGGTCTAATGTATCGTAAATTTTTAAAACCTACAAGAAATAAACTTCTGAAAAAACTTTTATATAATAAAATTTTATATCTTAACTTTTGTAACACGTAATATCTATATCGGGCCTCTCTATTTCAGAGCATTGGTATAATGTAACTTTATTTCAAATCCATTCCCAATATCTCCACCCTGAAATCTAGACGGGCAATTCTCACGTATTATGGCATACTTCACTTAAAGTAATGTAAGAGAGGTTTGGGTTCCCGACATATGGAAGAAATTAAAATGGTGAAAAGGAAAAGAAAAAGACACTCTTGAGAAACTACTGTGGTAGTGCAGCTAATTCGTAAGGAAATTCGGAACACGCAAAGGCAATGGATCATGGTAAATTCATGTTTTAATTCTCTTATGGTTTTCTTATTTTTAATATATCGCTCTATATTTAGCATACAAAATTCAAGTCCTCTCCAGCTACACATATGTGTCACATAGATTGGGACTTGGTCTTCATTTTAGAGAGTTTATGAAAACCATAGAAAATAATTGTCGTTGCGATTAATAAAATAACACATCTTCATTCTCATTTCTGATGGATTTGATTTATTTCTCATTCCCTGAACATGAATAATTATTATTCCTAGCTTTACTATTTGCTTTAGTTTAGCTTTAGTAAGTCATGATTCTGGGCCAATGAAAAATTCATAAAATGCAACTTATTCATGATTTTAATTTCAATCAAAAGAAGAGATTATCTTTTGTTGGAGAAAATCAACATCTCTCAAGTAAAATTAAACGAAATTATGCAATCATAAGTTTCATATTCCCACTTTCATCCTTTCCATTTCTTTATATTTTTGTTTCAGCTTTATTTTTAGTTTTGTTGATCTTAAGCTTTGTTTTGCAGGACTTCAAGAATTGTTTCACACCCCTACCAAATCAGATTGGGAATTCATTTTCCTTGTGGGTTTCTTTTAAGTTTTGAAAGATAAATAATGATATTCAGCAAATCAGCTAAATTGGGGAGTCCCTGAACCTTCTATTCGTTTCACAAGAATTGCTTTTATTTGGAAAATTGTTTAGATCTTCTCATGCAGGTTTTTCTTTGAAACAAGAAAATTTGTAGTAGGCAGTGACTTCTCATTTGACTTAATTTCACCTTCGACTGCTATTTCCCTTACGGTTTGGAAGCCTAATTTCTTAAATCTCTACAAGATAAAATTCGTTAAAATATCAACATAAGATGAACACACACATGCTTGTCTTATTTTACTCTTTTGTTGAGACATTTTATAATTATTCTTGTTGGAGTTTGTCGTTTAAATTTGGACTTTTCTTTCAGCTTCTCCTTTCCTCATTTTTACATTTTTGGAGTTTGTTGAGGTCTTCTTTCACTTCACTTTGGATTTATTTTTCCATTTTGCTATTGGTTATGGTTTGATTTTGGTGATACAGTCAAGATTTATGTGGAAGGAATTTATTTTTCCCATCTAACATTGGTTGGTAGACATGGGAAATCTTTACTCTATCGATTTAATGGGTTTCATTTGCCTTCAAGATGTATTTTTATGGAATCCTAAAGTCCTCTTTCTTTAAATCTTTTTCATGGAGGAACACACATCCTTTATAAGTGGTATAGTTCATCTTTTCAAAGGAAAGAATTGACCTTGAGTTTAATTCAATGGATCCTTCTCATCCCTCCACTTTATAAAAACCTTTGATTGATAGTTGTGAGGAAAGATATGGAGTCAACATTATGGAAGTATTATATCCATTTTCTTAAGTCTCTATTACCATCCCACCCCTTTCACTCAGGTACATCATAAACTAAGCTCACAAATGTGCTTATCAAAAAGGTGATCAAAAGGGGAAGCATGAGAAATACATGTAAACCCGTAGGAGCTATGAACGCTAGCTGGAAGCGGGGCCATGCTTGTATGGCATTAACGAAAACTTCACTGGGGTACTGACCAGGCTCTGTGGCAGTGAAACAATGCCAGAGACCATTCATATCAATGGATATATGCTTTATCAAGGACTCTTATTTGTACCTTCTTATATTTTTCATACGAGGCAATCTTAAATATTAAATATTTCCCCAAAATTTGGATTCATGATTTTAGACTCAGTCTTCTTTGAGTACTTATCTCTTTGAGCTTGTATTGCTTGAATAAGTAACGTTGGACCCATGGGAAATGCTTTACTATTTGATGGCTTAATATAAATCCTCCCTTTTAACCTTTTGGGTAAAGCGAAGTTCATTATCTTTTCAACCATAAATAATTGGTTCTTCCTCGTGTGCTGCCATTTTTGTGGTGAAATTACAACACCCCATTTTCAACTTATTTATTTTAAATAATGGAGACCCTTTCCATAAATTTTTGGCTAAATCACATTTTAATATTTTCTTTTGGTTAAGTGTCCGACAATTTTGACAAATTTTTATTTTCTTTAAAAATTTATTTTGATTGCTATTGCATTCAACTTTCCGCTAGCTTTCCATCAGTTCTTGTTTCATCTCATTTGGTTGCATGGTTTGCAAATGACACTCCTCCGAACTTTGATAATTTTTATTGTCTAGGCTAAAAAATGTACAAAATGTATATTATTTTAATTTTTGTAAATTAGTTGTAAATATTGATTTTTAATTCATTTTTGCTAATTAATTAATTTTTTTTTCTAATAATTCTACAAAATTATAGCAACCAAATTTTAAAACAATTAAAATTATAAATTTTCCGGATCTCAAAAATCTATTTCAAATTCCAATTTCAAAAATCATGAAATACCAAAATTACAAAATAGTTGTAATTATTTTTATTATTATAACATTAAAAAATAGCTGTAATTTATACACATGAGATAAGGCCCCGCTCCACGGGGCATTCCTCTCCCCTTTCACACCATACTTCACATTCCATCAGGATCTAGAACAATATAATATCGTAACTTTTTAAAACCAGCCTTTAATACCTTATGCCTCACAATCTTCTGACGTTATCATCGGAACAATTATATCGGGACCTTTTTAATATGACCTCCGATGAGTTACTCCTCCAATGCCCGAAATCACTACACCTAGGGTGACTCAAATTCTTCATGGGTTTTTTATAACACGTTGACATTTTTTTTTTGAGAAAGGTAAAGAGTAATATTTTATTTTTATAACACATTGACATATTGTTTTTGAGAAAGGTAAAGGGTAATATTTTATTTGTTTGGGATAATATTTCGTTAGTATCATAGTTTTATTGCTATATAGTTGATGTAATATGTTTGGTATAATATTGAATTCATGGTTTTAAAATGAATTAAACAAAGTATTATTTAATGTTTTGCAAATTAATTAAATATTAACTATTTTGTTATATATTTTAATTTTTTATATAATTTAATTAACTTGTAAATAAATTAATCTGTAATTAATTAAGTTAATTGTATAATTTGAATACTAATTAATAATTTTAATTATTTGTATATAATAGTTTAATGATTGTAATTAATTATTTTTGAGTCTAAGATTATAGTTTTGATTAAAATTTTCCTAGTTTTAGCTTAGGCATGCATTTTTCCAGAATTTTAATATTTTTGGCATTTTAACTTTAAACAGGCATATCTCAAGATTTATTCAACCAAATGAATTTGCAATATTTCGTTGGAAAGTTAAGACGAAGGAGAATAATATGGGACAACCAATTTTAGCAGATTTCATTATTTAATGACCCATAAATCCAACGGAATACAAAGTGACGAATTTGAAACAAAACTTGGTTTTTCCATTTTGATTTGGGCAAACTTTATTGGCTTTGGAAAACTGTTGCCAAAAATTCATTCCTAGAATGCTCAAAGGTTGATATGATCCATTTGAAACAATCATAGCATGAGAATTGCTTTGGATTTTAATTTATGAATTTGTTGAGAAGTAGTTTGATTTCTATTTTGTGCACCAAATTTGTTTTAATTTATGAACTTTGATTGGTTTTTGGCAGGAGAGAAGTTAGGGAGATGAGGAGAAGAAGACTTGAAACAATGGAATTACACCAATAAGAGAGAAAAAAGAATTGTGGTCAATACAAAATTGTTGGAGCAAATTTATTCTCTAACAAATTTCTCATTTAAATTTTCTTTTGTAATTATAAATATGAATTTTGTAGAATTGAGAGGGAGGTTCCAAATCTGAAACTTGGGGAAGAAATTCTTTGCAAAGAGATGGATTTTTGCATTACTGTAGGGAACAATATTTTTACAGAGAATTGACTAGTTTGGACCAAACTTGTGGAGATTAAAAGAGATGTATTTCAGCTTTGAAAAATTCATGCTATCATGAAATTTTCTGAGAATTTCATGTACTCAAAGGCTTTGATCGGATCTTTAATTCTTGTACACAATTGTCAGAGAAAGAGGCTGATTGGTGGCCTGCATTTAATAAAATTTGAGGCAATTCTTGATCCAATAAGTATGTGTTTGTGAACTTTTGCACTATTGTGAATTCATTTAATACATGCTTATTTTAATCATTTGAAAACTATATTTTAATGATGGGTATAATTACTATTAGGTTAAATAATGAATTCGAATAGATAAACACGACATGTTAACTGTTTAGCAAATTCATGTCAAGTTTATCTTTGTTTTAATAATGATTATTTAATGAGAGATATTTCCTTGATACAGTCATATATTCTTTAGTTTGAATTCATTATAATTGAATTTGGATGTATGTGCACTATAGATTTGATGATTATTCATCATATTGTTGAATACATATACTTGCTTGAACTAGTAATAAGCCTTGGAACTATTTCCTTGGCTTATTGACTTTATTTTTTATTCCAAATTCAAAGCTCGTTCAAATCCCCTTTTACCTTACTCTTGGTTGAAAGGGGGACTAATCCTTCTTTCAATTGAGATAGATTTAGGATTTACTTTCTGTTACTTATGGTATATTTGCATTTAGTTTTAATTATTGCATTCTAGAAGTCCTCTTAAACAGGGACAGACTTTAGAGTGGTTTGGCTGAGCCATTAATTCAACTTAAAGATCACTTTCTTGCATGAGCTCTGTAAGAGGGAAGATCTGATGTCTCTTTTCTATTGGTAAGTAATAGATATAATATAAGTTAGTAGAGAAAGAGAGAGGGTAACTACACCTAATTGAACCAGTTAGAACCACCATTCCAAATGGAAAAGGAGTTGTTTTAAGTTCCCAACCGGGTGGTCTCCCTTACATGTTGATAAGGTCATTTTGGACCATCACCATTTTTGGCACTAGAAGGAGGGCCTGACGACTTGTTTTCTTTTGGAGTTGTTGTATTTTAAAGTTTTTTTAATCATAATGGCCCCTCTAAAACTTCCAATTTGGAGTTGTATTGCTAGACGTGCATTCGCCAATACTCCACCAGAAATAGTAAGACACTTGTCAAAATTAAAATTTAATGGTAAGAATAATGTTTCTACATTTGATCATGCTTTGCATTTTATTCAAAAAAATTCTAATTCTAATTTTCATGATATTGATGAAGGTATTTTATGAAAGATTTTTACTCTTACATTCTTGAGAAAAGACAGAAGATGGTGTCAATCTCTTCCAGTTGCATCTATTCACAGTTGGGATTAATTTATCACAAAATTCCATTATGAATTTAATGGTTATGATTATGAACAAGTATCTGATCAATTTGAATATTTACGAAGGTTTGAAAATGAATCTCTTATAGATTTTAAAGTTAGATTTCGATTAAATTGTTTAAGATTCAAAGTCAAAGATAAACCTTCATATATTTAATTGATGGAATGGTTTGAATATGTTTGTTCTCTTCCTCTCATTACAAATCGATATGAAACCATGACAAGCTTTGATGAATCAAGATGAAGTTGTATCTACCATGTATGATCAATTCCTTCACTTAGTACACACCTCTTATAGCATTAATAATGATCATGATGCTCTCTCTCATGTTAATGAAACACAATCACGAAGCTTGGAAAATTCTTCTAATCAAATGCAAGAAGATACTAGTAATAATATTGAAAAACCACATTCCAGTAAATCTGAAAATCACTCTGAAATTAATTCAGAAAATCAGTCATTAAATTAGCAAGCATAAGTAGAAATTGAGGATTACAATAATATGCAATCTGCTGTAGAATTTTCTGAATTTTATCATGATGATCAAATGCCAAATTCATGGCAGTCAAACAACATTATTCAAGAAAGCACAGTGACCCAAATGAATGATCAAGAATCTGAATTTTGTAACAGAGAAAATGCACAAGACTCTGCAAATAGAGATAATTTTCAGGTTCATAATTTCTAACCCTCATTTTTCCCTTTATCATAATATTTTTTCTAATAGTAAATAATAACCTCTTTGCATTAATATTATTCCATAAAATAGAGAGGCTGATATAAATAAATTTCCTAATAGTTTTTATCATTATAAAGAGATAATTATTGATAATTCTTCTGAAATTAATGAGCATTTGCTCAATACTTCTTCTTTTGATGCATCATATCGAAATGAAGAGAATCTTAGTGAATGGTGTGAAGTCATCTATGATGATTAGTTTGAAATTGAGAATGTTGATTTATCTTATTCTTCATTAAAACCTCATGATCAAAGTCAAATCATATTTGAGAATGGAGAAAACTCTAATTTAGAAATTGTTCCAATAAATTCTCATTTTCAAACAATTAATCATTTTCGTGATTTCAACATTCAAGAATCCATCCCAATTTATGATTCTTACGATGATCAAGTTCTCACTCCTATTCATAGTCTTGAATCTTTCCTTCTCCTACAAGTTGTTGCCAATGATCATTCTAATTGTGTTATTTTGGCTAGTGCTTGTGAGAAGGAAATTATGCCAAATCAGCCCCAATGGCACTGTAACGTTAATTGTAACAATATTGTAAGCTATGAGTTGATTTCATTATTTTCCATTCGTTTATTTTGTTTCATTTCATATTTGTTTTTTGTTTGCAGTTTTCAATTTTTAAATATCATTTGCCGGCATATTGAGCAATTAAGTGTTGAAAATTTGCAATGTGCGTTACTAGAATGTGAAGAAGAATCACAAGATTTAGATCATGACTGCTTAGAGCTTTTGATCTTCCAAATCCATTTGATGGTCATATTTTATCATCTTACTTTTCCTTGTAGAGTGAATTTTCAACATGAATTGTCACTTTTGAGTACATTGACTCAATATGTCCAACCTCTTAGTTTAACCAATGATCTTCCGATAGATTAATTAAGCTCCCATCCACACTTTATTGATCCATTTCAAAGTTTTTTGGAAGCTTCAGCGTTACGGAAGATTTCTAAAGAATTCTTTATGTACATAACACTAATTGTTGTTCAACCTCTCTCCCATTTGACTTCTTCCTATCTCTAATGAATATTCATCCATATTTTTATGATCCCATATATATTTGGTTGGAGGAAACTTTTCAAGAGAAGGTGCTTGTAAATAAGTTGCTTTTGGTAAATATGCTGGCAATTAGTGTAGATAACACATTCAAATTTAGTTCTCTAGGTTTAATTGTAATTGTATTTTTGTTACTAATGTTTGACCTATATATACATGCAGGAAATAAAGTGTTTGAATGGTTACATTGGAATTATGACTATACTTAGTTATGTTTCCTTTCATGTAGTTATGATTAGGCATGGATTAGTTTAGATTTAGATTCATTTCCTGTTTGTAGTTATTTCATTATTACATATTTTTAATAAGCATGTAATAAGCCTATGATGCTAAGAGTGTTAGAAAATTATGATTTCTTAAATTACACTTATGACACACTTGCTTATTATTCTTGATGAAGCTTCACATATTGTTTAAATTTGCAAAGAAAATCAAGAAGGGTGAAGTTCTAAAGAATCTTTACAATCAAGAGCTCTTGACAAATTCAATTTTCATTCACAAGCCTTTCTATATGATCACTTTTACCACTCCTGTCCTTTAATGTTATTATGAAGTAAATGCATATCAATAGCTCTTTACTTAGCAATTAATTTAGATTAAACAATTGATTTTGAACATATGCAGAATTGAAGATAATGCCTGAGAGAAGATCAAGAAATATAAGGTACTCTTACAATTTTATTCTTCCAGGTATGCATAAAAATGTTCATCTTCATCTGTTGTTAGTTTTCTCTGTTTTATAGTTTATTTCTTATTTTTGTTTTGCTTCTTTTGCAGATCTTCATTCAACTTGATTTGAAGACTTGATTTTTACAAGCAAATTTAATTAGCTTTAGAAATAAGCAACTAGCATATTTGAAGTCACAAACATGTTTAGAGAAGTATTTTCTTTCTGATCAGGATTTTTTTTTTGTTTTGTATTGGTGCTTCTTTTCATATTTCATTTCTTTGAAAAATTGCAAGATAAGTCAATAATCATATTCTGCCTCTCTTTGATGCAGTTGAAATAAATGTTTGACTCCCTCTTGTTTGGATTTGTCGTGGGTCTACAGTTTCTCGCATTTCAAATTAAATATGGCCCATAAGCAAAGGAAAATTGAACGGCATAATCTTGCACCGAGTAGTAAAAGTGCTCCTATCCACTTTTGCCCATTCTGAGTCTTGTATTTTTCCAAGTTGAGTTGAATCATTACATCGCACTTGTCACATTCCTTCTTCTGAGATGACTTAGAGCCTCTGACTAGTAAATATTGGAATCTTGATCTTCTTCTTTTCATTCTTCCAAGATTATTTCCCTCGAAATTTTGGACTTTCTGGCTTATCATACTCTTGGGTTTATATTATATTGTAAGTATTCTTAAATACATTCCAAAATTTGCCTCCTAGAGATCCACCTGACCTATTTTATTTCACCACCCAATCTCCTTGATCTTGAAGTCTCGTAAAGATTATCATTGTATTCAAGTTTCCGATATTATGTTTCTATTCAATCAGTAATCTTGAGCCTCCTCTTTATCAGAACTCTTATTTAAAAAAAAATTGTTGAAACATTTTATAATTAGTCTTATTGGAGTTTGTCTTTTAAATTTGGGCTTTTCTTTCAGCTTCTCCTTTCCTCATTTTTATATTTTTCGAGTTTGTTGATTTCTTCTTTCACTTCACTTTGGAATTTTTTTCCTTTTTTCTATTGGTTATGGTTTTATTTTGGTGACACTGTCAAAATTTGTGTGGAAAGAATTTATTGTTCTCACCCAACATTGGTTGACAGACATGGGAAATCTTTACTTTGTTGATTTAATGGGTCTCATTTATCTTCAAGGTGTATCTTTATGGAATCCTAAAGTCCTTGTTTTTAAAATATTTTTCATGGAGGAACACACATCATTTCTGAGTGATATAGTTCATCTTTTCAAATGAAATAACTAACCTTTAGTTTAATTCAATGGATCCTTCCCATCCCTCCACTTTATCAAAGCCTTTGATTTATAGTTGCAGGAAAAGATATGGAGTTAACATTATGGAAGTATTATATCCATCTGATTAAGTCTCTATTACCATCCAACCCCTTTCACTCAAGTACATCTTAAACTAAGCTCGCAAATGAGCTTATCAAAAGGGTGATCAAAAGGGGAAGCATGAGAAATAAAAGTAAACCCGTCAGGGTTATGAACACTCGCAGGCAGTGGAAACATGCTTGTATGGAATTAAGGACAAATTCGTCAGGGTACTAACCAAGCTTGCTCAGAGTGAAGAAATGTCGAAGACCATTCATATTCATGGATATATGCTTTATCAAAAACTCCTATCTATACCTTCTTCTATTTTTCATACGAGGTAATCTTAAATATTAACTGTTTCCCAAAATTTGGATTCATGATTTTAGACTCAATTTGCTTTGAGTACTTACCTTTCTGAGATTATATTGCTTGAATCACTAACGTGGGACCCATGTGAAATGCTTTACTGTTTGATGGCTTAATAGAATTCCTCCCTTTTAACCTTTTGGGTAAAGGGAAGTTCATTATCTTTTCAACCAAAGATAATTGGTTCTTTCTTGTGTGTTGCCATTGTTGTGGTGAAATCACAACACCCCCATTTTCAACTTATTTATTTCAAATAATAGGGACCATTTTTGTAAATTTTTGGCTAAATCACATTTTAATGTTTTCTTTTGGTTAAGTGTCTGATAATTTTCAAATTTTTATTTCTTCGGAATTTTATTCTGAATGTTTCATTGAATTTGAATTTCTGCTAGATTTCCATCAGTTCTTGTTTCATCTCATTTGGTTGCACCGTTTGCAAATGACACTCCTCTGAAATTTGATAATTTTTACCACCTAGGCTAAAAATGTACAAAATATTTTTTTTATTTTTCTAAATTAATTGTAATATTGGTTTTATTATTTTTTTTACTTAATCTTTTTGCTAAGTTTAAAATTGGAACCCAAATTGTAGAACATTAAAGTGACAACTTTTTGGATTTCAAAATTTTATTCAAATCTAATTTCAAAAATCAAAAAGATCCGAAATACCACATTTACAATCGAAATACCAAATTTACAAAGTAACTGTAGTTTTTAATAATATCAAAACCTTTATTACTAAGTGATTGTAATTCATTTTATTATTACAACATTAAAAAGCAGGTATAATTTATACATAGGAGGGAGGCTCCTACTCCACATGGCCCTCCTCTCCCCCTTCATACCATACTTCACATTCCATTATGACCTTAGAACAATATAATATCGTAATGTTTTTAAACAGGACTTCGATACCTTATGCCTCCCAATCCTCCAATGTTCTCATCATAACAATTATATCAAGGTCTTTTTAATATGACCTCCGATGAGTTACTCCTCTGATGCCCGATATCACTATACCTCTGATGACCTGATGTTCTTCATGAGTTTGTTATAACACATTGACATATTGTGGAAAGGTAAAGGGTAATATTTTATTTGTTTGGGATAATATTTCATTAGTATGATAGTTTTATTGTTATATAGTTGGTGTAATATGTTTGGTATAATATTGAATTCATTGTTTTATAATGAATTCAACAAAGTATTATTTAATGTTTTATAAACTAATTAAATTTTTGTATATAATCTAATTAACTTGTAAATTAATTAATTTGTAATTAATGTAAATAATTTTATAATTTGAATGTAAATTTGATTAATTTTAATTAATTTCTATCATTAATTGTTTAATAATTGTAATTAATTATTTTTAATCATTAATATTAGATTTGTAGTGGAATTTTTTTTTAAATTTTAGCCTAGGCATGCATTTTTGAAGAATTCTGATATTTTGGTACTTCATCTTCAAAGAGGCATATCTCAAGATTTATTCAACCAAATGAAACTTGAAATAGCTCGTTGGAAAGTAAAGACAGAGGAGAATAATATGGGATGGTTAATTTTACAAAATTTAATTATTTAATAACCCTAAAATATAGCGGAAGACAAATTGGCGAATGTGAAACAAAAAAATATCTTATTTATTTTGATTTGGGCAACTTTATTGAATTTGGAAAACTGTTGTCACGAATTCATTCCTAGAAATTCTCAAAGGTTGATCTGATCCATTTGAAGCAATCATAGCACGAGAATTGATTTGGATTTTAATTCATCAATTTGTTGAGAGGTAGTTTGATTTCTATTTTGTGCACCAAATTTGTTTTAATTTTTGAACTTTGATTGGTTTTTGGTAGGAGAGAAGTTGGGGAGATGAGGAAGAGAAGACTTGGAACAATGGAATTGCACCAACAAGAGATAAAGAAGAATTGTGGTCAATAAAAATTTGTTGGAGCAAATTTATTCTCCAACAACTCTTTCATTTTAATTTTGTTTTGTAATTATAAATATGACTTTTGTAGAATTGAAAGGGGGATTCCAAATCTGAAACTTGGGGAAGAAATTATTTGCAAAGAGAGAGCTTTTTGCACTACTATAGGGAGCAATATTTTTTTAAATAAATAACTAGTTTGGAGCAAACTTGTGGAGATTAAAATGGATGTACTTAAACTCTGAAATTTCATGCTATCATGAAATTTTATGAGAATTTCATGTACTCAAAGGCTTTGATCATATCTTTAATTCTTGCACATTATTGTCAGAGATCGAGGTTGATTCGTGGCCTACATTTAATAAAA
>APFE031057056.1:34187-81479 GCA_000404065.3 Pinus taeda | reverse complement strand
CTAACCAGCACGCGAGCAGAGCAGGCGCTGTGCCTATAAATTAATGTGTTATTGGATTGTTAAATTCACTCGTTAGTTTAAGTCTGAGGCTCAAGGTGTTGAAGAGAAATGTGGCCGACTCCTTAAGCCGGTGATTTTCTCTGCCAAATTCTTTTTGTTTGCCCTGATATTTCATTCCATGAGGCGGCTTCTTTTGGCAGGGTACAGAGGCCACGGGACTGTGATGATTGATTATTTCTTTTTTCATATTCTCAGAGAGTAATATGCCCTGCTTTGGCGTGGCAGCCTGGCTGCTTACACCAAACACCTCTAAGCAGCCGCTGCAGCCTTCCATGGCACTCATCTCTGAAAGAAGGCGAATCTGAGTCCTCTATTATATTTTCTCTTATCGCCTAATGGTATGCAGAGAAATTATGATGCAAAAGCCGCTATAGTTTTCTGTATTTCAGCACTGTTTTCTGTTTCTTTAGTGAGTGTTAATAAGCTGATTTCCAGATCGAATGCTTAACTCATTTCTTTATTTTATTTTTGGCTTTAGCATATGCCTTTAGTAGTGAACTGCTGTGTATGGCTGATCTTCAAAGGGTATCTTGTTTGAGCTCTTATTTTCCCCTTGAATATAAATTTGGAAGGCGTTATGAACATGACCGAGCGGGGGTCAGTAATAGCTTTTTATGCTAGGGTTAGGCCTGCAAACCCTAAGATTTATTCAATTGAGTTCTGTCGAGCATCGGAAGGTGAGCACATCTTTTTGCTTTGATAATTGTAAAGAACGTCGACAACTGCATAGAATCAGCCAGTCATACCCCATGGTCGAGGAGGGTCAGAACAACGGTCTTCGCAATTTTTCTCGCGCTGCATCTCTGTCGAGTATCGGAAGGTGAGCACATCTTTTTGCTTTGATAATTGTAAAGAACGTCGACAACTGCATAGAATCAGCCAGTCATACCCCATGGTCGAGGAGGGTCAGAACAACGGTCTTCGCAAGTTTTCTCGCGCTGCATCTCTTTATGACCGAAAATTTTAAATTATCGTTCAATTAATATTCTGTTTCTTCACTGTCCCTATCACAACCTTTAGAAAGCCGGCACATTCCAAATACCTCAATCAGGGTAAGGTTTAGAAAGGCTAAACCTTCGATGTGCAAATGAACCCTGTAACAGGGTATATACGCTCCGATAACGACTAGGGTGCACACTTAGATAACCTTCCGCTTTTCAAAATCAACTCTGCAACAGGTTCAAACCTCTCCAATAACCACCAGGGTACAACCTTAACTTCTCTTGCCAAATACTTCAATCAACCCAGCAACAGGGTCGAATCTCTTTACCGGTATACACCCTGAAATAAGCCTTCACATTCGAAGTACTTCGAAATCTTGGAATATCAACCCTGCAACAGGGTTGAAACTCTTCCAATAACCACCAGGGAATAACCGACAGTTTAAGGGCTCCAGTTTGAATATTAAACCTGCAATCCCTAACTGACAGAGGTTAAGGGCTTTAGTTTGAATATTAAACCTGCAACAAGGTTGCAACTCTACATTAACTACCAGGGAAACCGGGAAAATATAAGCTGAAATATTCCGATTACTTCTAGAACCAATAAGAATTTTAGTCCAGTTATGCATTCATTATTAGTGCCACCCATGAGAATTTCAGTCCAGTTATGCATTCATTATTAGTGCCACCACAGCTTCTGCATTCATTATTAGTGCCACCACAACTTCCTGTGTGTTAGTCAAAACTCACACAAACTTTATTTTTTGCAATTCAATTTTTTTCTGATTCAATTGATGATGAGTTGACCGAGTCTTCCAACAATCCTCAATTCAATTTTTTTCTGATTCAAATTGATGATGAGCTGACCCAATCTTTCGACAATCCTCTTTCTCCTAACTTTCTCTGATGTCTTTGAATGCATCACATTCCAAAATGAAATGTTTTTTTGATTCCACAGTCCCAGATGTGCAAAATGTACTGATGTGCAAAATGTACTCCCAAGCTTCTTTAGGCCTTTTCCACTGTCCTGTCCTTGTTTCACACCAAAGTTGTGAGTTGTAAGTTGGTACCAGAAAATGCGAGCTCCAATGAACCGAAGTTGTTGTGAGTTGGTCCCAGAGTTGGTCCCACGAAACGCTAGCTCCAATGAACTCTGTTTCATTTCTAGCTTCACACTGAAGTTGTTGTGAGTTGTTGTTGTGAGTTGGTCCCATGAAATGCTAGCTCCAATGAACTCTTTCACATTGAAGTTGATGTGAGTTGCTAGTTCCAATGAGAGTTGGAGCTCCAATGAACTCTTTCACATTGAAGTTGAAGTGAGTTGCTAGTTCCAATGAGAGTTGCTAGCTCCAATGAACTCTGTTTCACACCGAAGTTGATGTGAGTTGGTCCCACGAAATGCTAGCTCCAATGAACTTTGTTTATGCTAGCTCCAATGAATTTTGTTTCATTTCTAGCTTCACACTGAAGTTGAAGTTGATGTGAGTTGGTCCCACGAAATGCTAGCTCAAATGAACTCTCTTTCACGCTGAAGTTGATGTGAGTCGGTCCCATGAAATGCTAGCTCCAATGAACTCCCACGAAATGCTAGCTCCATTGAACTCAAGTTGATGTGAGTTGGTCCCATGAAATGCTAGCTCCAATGAACTCTAGTTGTGAGTTGGTCCCACGAAATGCTAGCTCCAATGAACTCTCTTTCACACTCAAGTTGATGTGAGCAATGAACTTTGTTTCATTTCTAGCTCGTATGAACTGAAGTTGATGTGAGTTGGTGAGTTGGTCCCACAGCGAAGTTGATGTGTGTTGGTGAGTTGGTCCCACGAAATGCTAGCTCTAATGAACTCTCTTTCACAACGAAGTTGATGTGAGTTGGTCCCACATCGAAGTTGATGTGTGTTGGTGTTGGTGAGTTGGTCCCACGAAATGCTAGCTCCAATGAACTCTCTTTCAGTTGGTCCCACGAAATGCTAGCTCCAATGAACTCTCTTTCACACAGAAGTTGATGTGAATTGGTCTAGCTCCAATGAACTCAGTTTCACACCTAAGTACCTAAGTTGATGTGAGTTGATGAGTTGTGAATTGGTCTAGCTCCAATGAACTCAGTTTCACACCTAAGTTGATGTGAGTTGGTGAGTTGGTCCCACGAGAGTGAGTTGGTGAGTTGGTCCCACGAAATGCTAGCCTCCAATGAACTCTGATGTGAGTGAGTGAACTCTGATGTGAGTGAGTTGGTGAGTTGGTCCCACGAAATGCTAGCCTCCAATGAACTCTCTTTCACACCGAAGTTGATGTGACTTGGTGAGTTTGTCCCACAAAATGCTAGCTCCAATGAATTCTCTTTCACACTGAAGTTGATGTGAGTTGGCGAGTTTGTCCCACTAAATGCTAGCTCCAATGAACTCCCTTTCACACAGAAGTTGAGAGTTGGTGAGTTTGTCCCACTGGTGAGTTTGTCCCACAAAATGCGAGTTGGTGAGTTTGTCCCACAAAATGCTAGCTCCAATGAACTCTGAGTTGGTGAGTTTGTCCCACGAAATGTTAGCTCCAATGAACTCTCTTTCACACAGAGGTTGAGAGTTGGTGAGTTTGTCCCACGAAATGCTAGCTCCAATGAACTCTCTCCAATGAACTCTCTTTCACACAGAAGTTGATGAGAGTTGGTGAGTTTGTCCCACGAAATGTTAGCTCCAATAAACTCTCTTTCACATAGAAATTGATGTGAATTGGTTGTTGATCCTTAATTAAGCAATAAGAACTTTAGTCCTCCACAAAATACTAGCCCCAATAAACTTTTTTTTGAAAGTTGAATTTCTCAGTGTCTTTTTTTACTAGCTCCAATAAACTTTTTTTGAAAATTGAATTCTTTAATGTTTCTTTCCTTTAAATTAATAAAAAACACACCAATAATGAAAAATAAAAAATAAAACAATAATGCAAAACGCGGCTTACCGTTGGTGAGTCAAAATGCAGAATGAGAACTCACCTAATCAGCGAATGTAAGCACATTAAGAATGAATGTATATTACATTAAGAATGGAAAAAGAATGAATGTATATTACATTAAGAATGGAAAGTTGAGTATTTATGTTTAATGAGATTTTAATCTTGTCATGATTGTGATAAAAATGTTATAATATAAATCCAAATTCAAAATTTAAAAGATTTCATGTAATATTATTGAACTTAAAATTTACATGGTCATATAAGGTTATGAAATTATTAAATTTAAAATTTGCGTTGTAATTTTTTTACACAAAAAGACATTAAATTAATTAAAATTTTCTTCTTACACAAAAGACGTTAAAGTTTTCTAAATTTAAAAGTATTGAATTTAAAATTATTAAATTTAAAATTTGCTTTTACACAAAAAGACATTAAATTAATTAAAATTTTCTTCTTACACAAAAGATGTTAAAGTTTTTCTAAATTTAAAATATTATTGAATTTAAAATGTGATTTCATTAAAGGTTATTAAATTTAAA
This sequence comes from Pinus taeda, assembly GCA_000404065.3. NCBI lineage: Eukaryota > Viridiplantae > Streptophyta > Pinopsida > Pinales > Pinaceae > Pinus > Pinus taeda. The sequence goes on along the minus strand of APFE031057056.1, from coordinate 76,996 downwards.
ATTGCATAAGCAAAAAGCATTTAAATCTTCATTGTAATTTTTTTTTATACACAAACATTTAAGATTTTGAAATCATTAATAATATTATTTAAAAAATATAACTAAAATTATATTTTTAATTTTTATATAATCAGATATATTTAATAAAAACAATATTTATGTAATTAACCTAAATTTAAATTCAAAATTAAAATGTTTTAATACATGTAATATATAGATATAAGTGTGTTCTAAATTTGTTTTTTTAGCTAAGAGCTCATCTATATACTTTACAAAATTGACATACCTAAAAAACAAATCTGCAATGTCATATACTTTACAAAATTGACATACCTAAAAAAACAAAATTTACATGTCATGCAATCTGCAATGTCAATTCATTTAGCTCTAAAGAGTAAGGTAGTGTCTGATTTGGCCATTGATTTTTAAATCGTTTTTCAGTAATTTAATCCCCTAATAGAGGGCATAAGCTTCAACTTGGTCATTTAACTCTAAAGAGTAGGGTAGTGTCTCACTTGGCCATTGATTTTTAAATCTTTTTCACTAATTTAATCCCCTAGTAGAGGGCATAAGCGGCTATTGATTTTTAAATCTTTTTTCACTAATTTAATCCCGTAATAGAGGGCATAAGCTTCAACTTGGTGTCGTTTGTCATGCATCCTAAGCCCCCCTAAGCCCGATGAATATTCTCCAACTTCAACTTACAAAATTGACATACCTAGAAAACAAATTTACATGTCATGCAATTTGCAATGTCAATTCATTTAGCTCTAAAGAGTAGGGTAGTGTCAGATTTGGCCATTGATTTTTAAATATTTTTCACTAATTTAATCCCCTAATAGAGGGCATAAGCGCTTCAATGTCGCGATGAATATTCTCCAACATAAAACACATCATCTCCAACATAGAACACCCATTCGCCCCTTTTGTCATCCCTAAAATTAATAAAATTTTAATAAAAATATCTTATAATATGAATATTCTCCAACATAAAACACCCATCCTCCCCTTTTGTCATCCCTAAAATTAATAAAATTTTAATAAAAATATCTTATAATATGAATATTCTCCAACATAAAACACCCATCCTCCCCTTTTGTCATCCCTAAAATTAATAAAATTTTAATAAAAATATCTTATAATATGAATATTCTCCAACATAAAACACCCATCCTCCCCTTTTGTCATCCCTAAAATTAATAAAATTTTAATAAAAATATCTTATAAAATATTTTTAATTCAAATTTAATTGTCATCCTCCCCTTTTGTCATCCCTAAAAATTAATAAAATTTTAATTAAAAAAATATTTTATAATATATTTTTAAATTCAAATTTAATTTGTCATCCCTAAAATTAATAAATTTAATAAAAAATATCTTATAATATATTTTTAAATTCAAATTTAAAAAATTTCGAACCAAAGTATCTATACCATAAACTTAAAATTTAACTTTTAATAATTCATAGTACAAAAAAATGTTAGCATTAATTCAAAATTTATATTTTAAACTACTTTTAAGATTTAAAATTGGTATTTTGTATTATTTATTATAATGGGTTATCGCTAATGTGTTTTTTTAAGCAAACATTTATTAATTATTTGTAAAACCAAAATTGTTTGATAGTTCAAAAGTCTAAATATTTCTACCCTTTGAGAGCGTTTATGACCTTTTAATTGTGAGTTGGAGGTCATCAAGTGAAATTTTACCCTAGCTACATTTCTGTTCAAAAATACATATCACCCCCATATATTGGTTGAACCCCCTCTAGTATGACCCATATCTAAAATCCATTCCACAGTTTCATGGGCTTTTTCAATGTTCGAGAGACATCCATTTTCTCCTACAATATCTTGCATATCTAAAACCCATTCCATAGTTTCATGGGCTTTTTCAATGTTCGAGAGACATCCCTTTTCTCCTGCAATATCTTGCTTTGTTTGGTGTGCAAGCTTTCCATATGCTTATAATATGTTGTTCCTCAACAAGCCTTAGCTCTTTGCCTTGTCATGGTGTTGTAGTGACTGAGAATTTTATTCTTCCTGAGCAAAACTGAACAATTGGTTTGTGGGGAGGATGCCAAAGGAGGGGACAAATTCTAGGTTGTAGGGAGAAGAATTCCAAAAATTTGTCATCATTGTTAAGCAAAAACCAAACAATTGGTTTGCGGGGAGGATGCCAAAGGAGGGGACGAATTCTAGGTTGTAAGGAGAAGAATTCCAAAAACTTGCCATCCTTGTGTTCACAAGCTCAAGGCGTAATGAATTGTCTATGATTTTTATTTATATGTGGGAAGTCACACATTAAGATACAAACTAAAGCAAGATATTTTTTTTAATATTTAAGATTACATCAAATGTGATTAAGTAGAGGTTTGTGAAATTGATGCTCCATTTATGAATTTGGCGTTAAGTTTCACAATATGGATTTTGTAAAAACCTTAAGTTCTTGTTTGTGGTAATGGTCAAATATCAAAAGGATTTTGTTTTTCTCTATCGATGAGGCATGCTTGTCATGATCATCTAATGGGAACATGTGTAGTTGTTTATTTGATTAAATATGATATTATGTGAAGGTAATAATAATTACACATTCTACTTATTGTACCTCGATAAAGAGTAGGCAAGGGAATGGTTGTATAGCGTTATGTATATAAAAGCATTTTATAAAGCTTCAAGTCTAAATCATTGTTGAATTTGAGTTAGTTAAAATTACTAGTTTAGAAGGTAAGTTAACATCCCTAATATAAAAATGGAAGAAGGGGGAAATATTTAGGCAACAAGAACACCTTTTATGCTTAAGGTTAAGTTTGCAAGTTATGGACAAAACTCTAATAACTTAGTAGTTCCAAATTATTGCTTATTATGAATCAATTTTGTTCCAAAGCTCATTTTAGGAGACTGTAACTTAACAAGTGAAAAGATATGCTTGATTCCTCAACTATACCAACTCAAAATTTAAAACATCATGTAATACATTGTGCAAAGCTATGTTTGATTCCTCAACTATACCAACTCAAAATCTAAAACATCATGTAAAACATTGTACTACTTGATAATAAAGTTGGAAAGAATGAAGTGAATGGCAAAATAATGGTATTAAATATAAAGAGTCTATAACGTAGACATTTTTGTTCAAGCACAAGTGCACTCACATAAACTAAACATATTTTTTGCGATTCACAAGTGTGTGTGTGTGTGTATATATATACACACAGAGAGAGAGAGAGAGAGAGAGAGAGAGAGAGAGAGAGAGAGAGAGGCCACTCAAATCCTTGATTAGGTTATTTTTCTATTTCTCAAGTGATAGAAAAGTAACTAGATAAAGGTTCACTCATAGGCTATTTTCTCCTTTCTCTTACCAAAAAAATGAAAAACATCTTCATAAATTCACCCTTCCATAATTTAGTTTTGCATTTTTTGAATTTGATATTCACACTTTTAAAACACTATTTTTCTTTAAAATAAATCCAAATTTAACGAAATAGTCATATATGTTATATGTTGATGCTTATGCACTCATCAATATGCTTTATTTTTTTATCTTGATTGTTTGTGATCTAATCCTTTTATTCATAAACTTAATTTTTCTATTACAACTTGTGGAAACCACTACAAATCCTTAATTCTATTTTCCTATTTCGTGATAGCAAAACAAAAAGTGAAAACATCTTCATAGATTCACTTTTGAAAACACTAATTTTGACCATGTTTAGAGAGCCTTAGTTTAAAATAAATTCAAATTTAATGAAATAGTCATATATGTTACGTGTTGATGCTTATACACTTAATCACTTGAGAATATCAATTGCTTTATTTTTCTATTTTGATTTGTTAACTAATCCTTTTATTCATAAACATTAAAATGATAATATGCAAATAGGATTTAACCCAAACCCTAACCTTATTCATTAAGAGTCATCGTCAGTGGTCATACAAAATTTTGCATGATCTTTCTCAGGACTTGGTTCTTGTTAGAGCTTGTTGTCGCATAAGAAAGTTGGATGACCTCCTACAGTTACCCTTTACAATTAGTGTAAAATAACATTAGGATGGTGTCACAATCTCTCTCTCTCTTTTTGATATGTTGACCTCTATTTGAATCTCATTAGTTTTATACATTTTATCATATTTCTAGTGAAAAGATTTAGTGACAAATTTTATTGAAGTCGGTCATTAACTTTGCTTAGCTTTGTTTTCAAAGAGATCCTTTGAGAATCACATTAAATAATTTAATGCAAGATTGCTTCCGAAAGCCATGTGTTGAATTGACCTCTACCATCCTTTTTTATTTATAATTATTTTTTATTAATGATAATTCAATAAATATCTAATTTAGAAGAAAATTGAATTCTTAGAACTACCAATAGAAGCTTATTTATAAATGAATTTATCCTCATTTCTTGAATGTGCACAAGGAAGATGGAATTAACACCCAAATATATACCCTATATGCCAAATCTCCTAATTTATACTTTATTAGATGACTACCTAAAATGGACTTAAATTTCCTTACATAGTTCTAGAAGTAACGATATGGAAGGCCATCCCCTTATAAGAGGTATGGAAAAAGATGAATTGATGTTCCATCAACTACATGTATTTATAAGAATGAAGGAGATAACTAAAATTCAAATAAAGGTTAAATGATAAAATTCGTAAGGAAGAAGAATATAGAAAGTTGATTTGCTTCCACAGACAAGAGTTTGCTTTTAAGTTGATTTCTAAGGCACGAGATTTCAAATTTCTAATAGGTTGGAGTAAAGTACAAAATTTATAAGTTAGGCTCAAGCAAATTCGTTTGAAGAACGATAACTTGAGAAGAGGTTGGCAAATGAGCAAGAGGATTAGAGCGAGAGTTGAAGGTAAGCCTTTTTCTAAGCAAGAGTTGATATGATTTATATGTTGTAATAATATTAAAGTTGATGAGAATCCCCCAATTGGGACATTATTGAGTGCATTGATGTTGATGTTGATCCTCTTACTACAAGTTCTCAGAAGACCCTTAATGACCATCAAGGTATAAATTTGACCAACATGATTATCAAGTTAAGGTATAAATTTGACCAACATGATCATCAAGGTATAAATTTGACCAACGCTCCTACTCGTCAAGTAATTTTTTTATGACGAGTTTCCTTTTGAAATTGCCAATGCTACCTGCACATGACGTTTGATTTTAATTTTCACTCATCATATAGAAATGATGTGTTATATGCTTTTGCTATTTTTTGTTATAAACGTAAAAGCATCTTTTCGTTAATATACGTTTTGTGTTTTCGAGTCAATATTTTTTTTAAATTCTAGCTTGACCATAAAATAAGCTCCAACGAGGTGATATCATATATGTATACATTTTATATTACTTTAAAAAGATCAAACATATTCAACCATGTTCATTCTTAATGCCAAACTAGCCAATGATTTGGTGCAATTACGTATCGTCACTATTTACATAATTTCAAAGGTTTTACACACTATGCTAAACCATTCTTGAAAAGTTTTCAAGTAGCTTGGTCAAACTCATTAACTATAATGTATTTTAAAGAGGGATAATTGATCTTTTTTTATTTCAATTTGATGAGTTGGAGTTAAGAAGAACCTTATAAATAATAAAACAAGTTTGGGTCCACATTTAAATAAGAATTGGGGAGGATTCTAACATTTCAACAATAATAATATGTAGGCATGGATTATAAAGAATTCATAATCTATTGAAAACACAACAAGAAAATCTAGTTTGAAGGTCAAACTAGATTAAAATTCTAATTTCTATTTCAGCAGGAGGTAGTTAATTGAGGTGGCATGGCACTTGTCACTCAGTTAACTCAGTGGGAAGTTTGAGTTCAATTCTATATCACTGATTACTAGTTTGTAGCAATCTATTTTAGTTAATTTTAGTTATTGTCAATTTAATTAATTCTAATTGTCAGAAGAACTAGTGGAAGTCAAGTTGTGACGGTGGAACTTCAACCACACTCAGTGATAAACCAATTAACTAATCAATCAACCCAAAATAATTATTCCATGCAGAGAATTTGAGTTACGCAGTTGAGATGGAGATTCCAAGGTAGTGTACTATTAGTTGTAGCATATTCCCATGTGTACTAGTGGTGCATGCAGTCAGAGTTTGACCTAAGGCTATTGCACAATTCCTTGGTGTGAAATTCCTAAAAAATAGGAGCAATTTCCCAAGGGAAAAACACAAGGAAATAAGAGCTTGGGAAGGCTTGAAATTGGCTAAGTGTTGACCAGGTTCAGTCAGTGAAGTAGAGGGATAGACTATACACTCATAGGGTGTGTTCATGCTTAAGCATGCATTGTATTTTTTCTATATTATTTGATTAATGCAATATAGATAGTAAGGGTTTTGAGCAGTTGCTTTCCCCTAGATAAATCTTTGTGCATGTGTGATGTTTCCTTTTGCATGTCTATGATTTGTGTTCTAGATTGTGAATTAACTTTCACAGATCAGTAGAGTAGCTTAGAGTCTTGTGATTTAGTAAATTTCATGAGTTTTGAATATACACATTAATTTCTACATAACCTTAGGATAAGGAAGAAGAAACATAGCTTTCTAGTGGACACACAAATACTTAAAAGGAACAAACCTAGTTGTGTTTAGATTGTGTGAATGTATCTAAAGCATAATAGCCTTGATAACCACACATTTAAGATTTCCATATGCAACCTCAAAATAGATTTGTTTCCTATCAAATTAATAAATAAACCCATTTTATAAAAACTGATATCTATCGCCTATGTGCAAGCACTAAAGAAATTACATAGACCTCTCAAAATCAAATGAAAAACAATCGTTTTACCTACATAAACAAAAAAATCAGTTAGTGCTTTATATAGAATATCAATTGCTCATGGGTGTGGACATGTGCAGACCCACAAACACTTAAAAGGAACAAACGTAGTTGTGTTTAGATTGTGTGAATGTATCTAAAGCATAATAGCCTTGATAACCACACATTTAAGATTTCCATATGCAACCACAAAATAGATTTGTTTCCTATCAAATTAATAAATAAACCCATTTTATAAAAACTGATATCTATCGCCTATGTGCAAGCACTAAAGAATTTACATAGACCTCTCAAAATCAAATGAAAAGCAATCGTTTTACCTACATAAACAAAAAAATCAGTTAGTGCTTTATATAAAATATCAATGGCTCATGGTTGTGGACATGTTGTGTGGAGTCTCAACCTTTAAGCTTTAGCCTTCAATGTTCATGATTTATGGTTAAGTGTATACAATGTAGGATCACATGGTGTGACTAAATTACACCATAATTTATAACTCACATATCAAATTGACTGTTAGAAAAATTAAGTAACCTTCATTAGTGATGTGCACATTTTGAAATGGTCAATATTTGATGATTAAATAAGAAAAATATGGGTAATTACTCATCAAAGTTAACCCATGACCATGACCAACCTCCTCCTACAATTGGCATGTTTACTGTTTAGTATAGGGTTATATTTATGGTCTTATACATTGAATTAGGAAATCTACAATTTACCATGACCAAGCTCCTTCTACAATTGGCATATTTACTATTTAATATAGGGTTATATTTATGAATTAGGAAATCTACAATTTTTTTTAGATAACCTAAACTAGGTGGTGGTGTTGCATTCATGCATATCCATGTAAATGTATTTTTGATCTATAAATATAAAAAATAAGTCTTGCATTTGTATTTATATCATGTTGATTAAAATTCTTAAAAGCACCACCATATCAAGTGCCTAGCTTGATCTCTATAACAATCTTTATCTCATGGGTGTTGGATTTTTCTCATCATTATATGCCATAAAGGTAACATAGTCTTGGCTATTTTTTCTGGTATATCTACAACTACATTAGTTTTCTAAACCTTTAAAAATTAATTTCCTAAAACTAAATCACCGAATAATTTTTTTAATTAAAAGCTCAATTCACATCCTTTCCGGCCTTTCAATTCAAAAAATCTAGGGCTAACTTGATCTCTATAACAATCTTTATCTCATAAATGTTGGATTTTTCTCATCATTATATACCATATAGGCCATAAATGTAACATTGGCTATTTTTTGATTTGAAATTATTTTTTAAGATTTAGAAAACTAATGTGGTTGTGGATATATAAGAATAAAGCTAAATCCTTTCACATAAAAACATTTAGTTTTCGTACCTTTTGAACCTATATTTCACACCCACCCAATTTCACTTTTTGGAAACATTAATTTTGAACTTCTACCACATATATGGTTAATGTAATTTTCGAAACAAAATTTATCGAAATAAATACGATATATGGTTAATGCAATTTTTGAAATAAATACACATTGTTTAGTGTGCAGATAGCTTCTACCACATGTATATGATACGATATGTGGTTAATGCAATTTTCGAAACAAAATTTATACACATTCTTTGCGTGTGCAGATAATGGCTGGAAAGCAAAAAAGCGCCGTTGCCGGGGATCGAACCCGGGTCACCCGCGTGATACTACAACGATATACATGCTATTTAAAAAGCAATCATTACACTTTGCAAACATTGGTCTGACAAATCCAAAATAGTCACCACTATAGTACGATAATTTTTTTTTGGGTTCAAAATCAATTAAAACGTGCCACGAAAATTATAATTTTCAAAAACATAGTATTAACCATGTAAACCTTTATTTTTAGGAAGGCAAAAAGGACGGTAAAATTATATAAGTTGTAAAAGGAAAACATGTTTGTTAAAACATATAATATTATTGCGACATAGAATATGGAAATGGTTCATCAATTTACATGGTTATTGTGAATATTTATTTAGTGAGTTGAGAGGTTCATTCTACAGTCCAATATGATGTGTAACGTTGTTCGTCTGTGATCAATGAAAAATCCAACAAGACATTTAAATGATGTTGGCTCATAAAAACATTTACATGCTCATATTAGATCCGTATTTAAGATGGATCTATGCTAGTTTTATAGATTTTCTTTAAATGTGAGTGATCAGTTCATGGTTTTGTTGCTTATAATTCCTCCAAAGTATGATGAGGTTTTATGAGCATGAGCATTGTATATGGAACTTTGATGTACCTTTGACAAAATCATGAACATGAGGAATTGTACCTAGGTGAATTTGCAGTACGTATGTATCTTGATTTGTCTCATCATAGTTGTTCGACGAAAATGAGTGTTAGGAGAAAGTGAAAATAGAGTCATGTATAATTCTAGAAGATCAAGGGTCTTTGGCCTTGACCCAATGGAATATTGCTATTGAATCAATGAAAGTCGACATGGTCATTCAACCCATCAAACATACATACTGATCAATGGGATCTTGCATATGCCCTCAGTTTGTTGCAACCGGAATTCAAGGTAGCTGTGAGGAACAAAGAGCCTAACACTTCGAGGAGTTTCATAACTCTTGTTGTGGAAAGGATAAGGACTAAGATGAACCTATGAGACCAATTATGAATTTCTCTTTGAAGGCATGTTAATGAAGAAAATAGTGGGAGGAGTGGTGTTGGGCCTAAAGGGACATCATGATTGGCAGATGCACCACCTTGGGATTGGGTTAAACCTAAGTGTGACACTTCTTATTTTTGCATTGTAAAGCATTTAATATGGTTTTGCCTCATCGCGGCTTATGTACATAGTTCATGTTTTATGTTGTCCTTTCTCACTTATTCTCTATAAAAAAGAGGAAAGAGCCTTAGTCATTAATTAGATGTTTTTTTTTTTGGAGGTTTTATAGAGTGTAAAATTTAGAGTTTATGTTAATAATAGGGATGAGTTTTGGTTTTATCACTTGCGTGATGCATAAGAAGGTATAAATTGTGTGTGATCTAAACCCTAAACAAACAACATGGAGTGCTAGAGGAGTAAAAGAGTCTTGGAGCTTGGTATGAAACTTAGTTTGAAGAAGACTTGGAGATTAGGTTTATGTAATTGTAATATTCCATTGTAACATAATCTAGAGGTTTTAGTGCTTGTGAATTCCAAGAGAAGAAGACCTAGGGATTGTGGGATGCAAAGCATAGGATGAAAACGAAGCTTGGAAGATAGTGTTAGGATTTCTCTCCTTATAATGATATGATATAAGAAATCATATGGTTTTAGTAATGTAAACCCTAATGTAAGACATGAGTGTTAGAGGAGTGAAGAAGATCAAAAGTTTATGTGATGCAAGCTTGGAGAATCTCTTAGAAGACTTGTATGATGCAATTATTAGATCAAGGATGGATTTGTTGGTTTTCATGCCAACTTGTAGTTAAGCCTTTGCAGTAGCTAGGAGTAGCTTGGTGGGATGTATTGCTAGTTCATGATTGTTGGTTAGGGTTTATTGTTGATGGTGGATGCCCTAACTAGGGTTTGGATGCAATTGGAGTTTCCTAGCCTAGGATAAGTAGATAGGACATGTTGTACTGGATCGTGATGACTTAATGGAATGTAATTGAATTTTCATTATGTTGAAATATGAAGTGTACCTTTGTTGTCCAAATATTGTGCATTGCATGTATAAAAAATCAAACTTAGCTTCTCATGTTTATGAGTAACTTCTAGGGATATTTTTGTGTTAATTTATCATGAACAATTAGCAAACCTATGAAGTGATTTAACAAGCTAAGATGGAACTAAAGGCATGGATTTAGGGTTGCCATAAATATGTTGTCATAAAGTATTTTTCAAATCTGATTTGTAAAGGGGATTAAGCTCTCAACATTGTGAATATTCTCCCATTGAAGTGCATTATTTTGATGGTTGTTTTCTTGAGCTACCTAGTTATTTTGGTTGGACATAAGTAAAATATATGTTGTAATTAATTTTAGATTCAACCACAAGGCTAGCAAGAAACAAATCTAAAGAACTTCAAGTATAGAGATAAATTTTTCTAAATTTGTTTTACGAATAAATTCTTGAAATTTCCACAATAAAGTGGTGCACATTGCATCCATATGTGATCCTACAATATGTGGAATAGTAACCTTGCCTCATGTAGTTGTAGATGATAGTAATGGAACAACATTTTCCTAAGTAACTTCCAAAAGAGACCCTTATTTGTCCTTTACATATATTGTGGTCATATAATCCCATATTTCCATTTAAAAAAAATATGTTTCTAGATGAGTCTCTTCATGAATTAGATAAACACAGAGAAAATGTTGTAGCTCAAGTTTTTACTATGTCCCATCAATGGGTAAACTTTCTATTAATTATTACAAAGTTCAACAAAAAATGTTAGATAACTCGACTTGGTGAAAGACTCAAGGTTGTTAATTCAATAATGGTGGCCTCAAGCACCTAGTATTGGTGACTCATGGTATTGAACTTATGGTATTACATGTAGTTAAATCCTTTAAAACCCATGGGTATTCTCCATTGTAATGGCCCAAAGTTGAGTGGAAGGCTCACTTGGTAGGGAGCAAGGTATTTGATGAGTTAACTATGTTTAAGTCAACTAGAGATGGTTTTTCTCTAGTTGGGGTTTTCCAAGGTAAATCATGGTATCCATTTTTTATGTGTATTCTTGCTATGTGTACCTATTATATTTTAATCTCTCTCATTTTTATAACAAGTGGTATTAGAGCCAAATGAAAAACTCAAAAAGAGAAGTTGCTAACTCGTCAAGGAAGAACTACAATGTTTAGTCAATCTGCAAAGGGGTCAAGAGCAATGCATGAACAACCCACATGGCTCAACAAGAAAATGTAGAGGTAAAGACCAAAGCGAAAGTAGACAAAAACCATATCAATATGTTGGTTGTGATGAAGTGACATGAGAACACCTAGTGTGAGTAGGTATGTTGAAGCAAGAGTATGGTAACATAAGAACAAGTCTAGACGTAGACCTATGTAACAACTCCATCATCACCCTCTTTTGAATAATGTTGTAAACATTAAAATTAAAATTAATGTGTATCAATATAAATAATAAAACATGATGACTAGGCTAAGAGGGAGACTAATTCAGGCTATGTGGAGTGGAAGTCATGGGGGAAATGCCTTGTAAGTTTGTTTAAGGGAGGATACAAGTTTGAAGTCTACATTAATGAACCACAGTCTCCATGTTGCATTTAAGAAGCAGATTGAGGTTGCGCAAAGCCCTGTGTAAGAGAGAGTTATCCAGATTGGATCACTAAATTATTTGACATCCATCTTGATGCATTTGGAGTGGAAAAATTGGAGGAATTAGCTCAATGGACTGTTTTTATTGGCGGGGCCAAGTTTGGAAAAACGGGGTCCAAAAATTTCCAGGAGCATTTTGAGGCTTCAAACGACATCTTTTGGGTGTAAAAGTTTGCCCCTTATTGGAGCAACTTTTCATGCTAGTATACACACAAAGATAATTCCAACAATGCAAGAATCACATCAATCGAAGTCCGTATGCAAGAGTGATGCCACTCAGAAGTTGACCTTCATGTTTTCACACCTATAGTTCGGGAGGATGCCACATCACCCCCTGTTATTCATGGAAAAGGCCTAGCCATGTGTTTTTGATGTAAACGACTCTAGAAGAGTCTATTTTGTAACTCTAGTTAAGAGTTGATGTAGTCAAACTTAACTACTAGCAGGCTATAAGGTTATGTTATAATCAGGCCACTAGGACGAAGAAGCATTTGATTCTTTTGACAACATTTCGTTCCATAACAGAGCAAAGATAGCCAGGAGAGATAGGAGGTACAACACACAGAGAGGATCTATGTACTGTAGCAACCCATGGGCCACATGAATTACTTCTTTGTACTTGCAACCATATTTCCAGACAGAGAAAGAGAGCAAAGCAACCTCACCTTCCAATTGGGTTTTCTCCCAAAAGGGTTTCCTAGAGAGAATATCTTGTGTCTTATGTGTGTGAGCTTATTTTTTCATTCTCTACTTTTATCTTTGATTTACTTTTACATGCATGCACTAATTACAGTAAAATATACATATCTAAAAATTAAATAAAACGGTAATAGTGTAGAATCTCATATTTTTAATATAATATTGGTAGATCCATTGTGACGAAAAGTCTAGTGGAATATCCATGGAAATTTACAGATCGTTTGGTATTAGAGCAGGTTTATTTGGGTTTTTTGTGTGGATATTGTAGGGATCTAGATTGGTGGGGCCGAAAATCGTAAAACCCTAATCAAGGATGACGAATCTGTAAACGAACCTCGCGATCCTGTAGAGGTGAGTTTTTCGCGACTCGAACAACAAGTCGCGGATATAGACGGAAATGTAATCCTCCTCATGGAAGCCCTAAGCAATAAGTTGGGGATATTTGGAGAAGACGGGGATTCAAATGCACATGAAAAATCAAAATGGGGAATAGAAGATCGGGGAGAAACGGAGAACCAACTGAACAAAGAGCTAGAAAAAGATCAACCCAATTCAAGTGGGTTGAATTAATTGTAGTCCTTGTTTAAATTGGAAGAAAAATTTGATATCAAGTCGCACCACAGTGAGATATACACTCTGAAGCTAAACCACTGGTTGCAACAACTGGAAGTTTATTTTAGTGTCCATCAGATTGAGCCAGGGCGGAAGATCTCATTTGCGCGGCTGAAATTGGAGGGCCATGCACTGAATTGGTGGGAGAGGCACACAAAAACCCTGAGGTTAGAGGTAGAACCACCAGTGACTAAGTGGGAGGATTTCAAAACCCTCATTAATACATAGTTTTATCCCATTGGGTATCAAGAGGACCAGTGGATCCAGTGGCATTACTTCAGAAAAAAGCTGGGCCAAAGCGTACATGAGTACACCACAAAATTAAGAAAGATGGCTATAATGTTGGGTATCTCTCCAAAGAACCTAGATGTACTCCTCAAGTATTTGGGGGGTTTGCACCACCATCTGCGTGAGCAAGTGTTGTTGTTCAAGCTCAAAACAATGGACAAGGCTTGTGGATAGGCACAGTACCTGGAGAACAAAGTCCTCAAAAGAGTGCAATCAAGTGGATCGAAGCAAAATGAGTAACAAGACACTTCTAAAGAGGGGAAGAAGAAGAAAAAGGGGGAAAGGATAAAAATATGATAGCCACACCACACCAGTGCAAAGATCATAGAAACCACTACAACCACTGCAACATTGATGGCCATACAGAGGAGAAGTGTTGGAAGTTGCATCCATAGCTAAACCCGAAGAACAAGAAGAAAGATAATAAGGATAAGAATATCATGGCCATTGATTCGAGCAACCAAGTTGAAAGCATCTCGGACGTGGATGAGAAGATGGTTTGTACATCAACGTAGAAGGGGGAGAATATGAGTATCCTTCAACAACAAGAAGAGAAATAAAAGAGCAAACTCTTCCATATAAAGATACAAGTCAAGAAGACAAAGATTGATGCTTTATTTGACTCAGGATCACAGGCGAATCTCATTGCAGCAGATCTGGTCAAGAAGTTGGGGCTGGAAGTTTGTGATCATCCAAACCCATATCCATTGGGATGGATAAATAAGGATGTCGAGCTGAAGGTAACAAAATAGTGTCGAATTAGATCTAATATCAATGTTGATTTTATTGATGAAGTAGATCTAGATGTGGTTCCTCTTGATGTATGTGGAATCGTGTTTGGGAGTCCATACATGTACATGCATGATGTAATATTCATGAGGGGAGCTAAGCAGTACTAGCTCATCAAGGATCTAAAATTGTTCATCATCGACGCAGACAAAGACAAGTCGAAAATTACACTGGTAAGTGCCAACCAACCCAAGAAATTGATGAGTTCTAGCAAGAAGTATGTTTTATTGTTTTAAAGAGAAATTTAGTCTATAGAGGGGTTAATAAGAGGTAAGGCATCCCTAGAGGGGTGTTTTAAGAAACAAAAACAACAATTGGAGGAGTTGCTATAGGCATACAAGAATGTGTTCCTAGAGCCTAAAGGGTTACCCCTAAGAGATAAGTGGAGCACAAGATCCAATTATTGCCACACTCTCCATTGCCAAATATTGGGATGTGCAGGCAGTCTGTTATAGAAGCAAGTAAGGTGAAGAAACAGTTGCAACAACGACTGGAATAGGGTGTCATTCGACCGAGTAGATCATCATTGTGCCAAAGAAGGATGGGACTTGGCTGATGTGTATAGATTACAGGGTGTTGAATAAAATCACGCTCAAGAACAGATACCCCATGCCCAGGATAGACGATATGCTATATCAGTTGCAATAAGCAAAGTATTTCAGCAAGCTGGACTTGAAATTTGGATATCACCAGGTTCGAGTCAAAGAAGAATATACATGGAAGACCACCTTCAAACCCAGGCAAGGTTTGTACAAGTGGTTAGTTATGCCATTTGGCCTATGTAATGCACCAACTACATTTATGAGATTAATGAATGATGCACTGTGACCTTTTATAGATTCATTTGTTATTGTCTATTTGGATGATATATTGGTATATAGTGCTACCTAGGAGGAGCATATGTCACATTTGACGCAGGTGCTGGAAACATTGAAGAAGCACCAGTTGCTAGCAAATCTCAAGAAGTGTGAGTTTGCACAATTGTCTTTGGTGTATATGTGTATGTGATTGGTGGAGGAGAAATGAAGATAGATCCTTCCAAGATGGAGGCCATCATGAAATGGTCAGTGCCTACTAATGTTACAAAGGTTAGGAGTTTCAATGGCGCAACACAATACCTGAGGAAATTCATAGCCTCGTTTTAGCGGTAGTAGCATCACTCCACGCTATAACAACAAGTGGCAAGAGTTTCCATTGGGGAAAATGTCTGTAGAAGACTTTCGACGAGTTAAAGAAGAAGATCAGTGAAGCACCAGTTTTGGCATTACAAAACTTGTAGCAACCCTTTAAAGTGGAGACAAAAGCGAGTGGGTATGCTATGGGAGTTTTCTTAATGCAAGGAGGATGGTCCGTTTGCTATCATTCTGAAGTATTTCATGGGGAAATTTTTAATTACCCTACCTATGATAAGGAGCTCTATGCCATGGTGCAAGCTGTGAAGAAGTGGAAGCACTATCTGATGGGAAATAAGACAATAATCCACATAGATCACCAGCCGTTACAATACTTGCTAGCCCAAAGTAAGCTACAATAGACCAAGAATTACAAGTGGATTTGGTTTTTACAACAGTTTCATTTGGTGATCAAGTATAAGAAGGGCAACACAAACAAGTTTGCCGATATGCTTTCAAGGCCACCCACATCAAAGATTGCAGCTTTGGGGACTCTTATGCACATGGAGCTATTCACCCATGATGCATACATATAGGCATATTCAGAAGATGAGGACTTCAAGGAGGTGTATCAACAGTTGTAGAGTTAGAGTCATGTGCACAACAGTGATAACATCGTTGACTACCATCTCTAGGATGGTTACTCTACAAGCTAGATAAAATATGTGTTCCTAAAGGTGAGCGATTGTAGCTGATTAGAGAGGCACACACCTCCAAGGTCGTGGGGAACTTTGGTGTAGGGAAGATCGTGGATAAATTGTAGAGGCATGTGTATTGGCCCAAGATGCAAGAGAAAGTATCTAGGTTCATAAGAGGATGCATGCTTTGTTGTACCAGCAAGCCTAGCAACAAGAAACATGGTTTATATCATCCCTTACCTGTACCTACTCATCCTTGGGAAATCATTTCCATGGACTTTGTGGGAGGTTTACTGAAAAATAGGAAGGGACATGACTACATGTTCGTCGTAGTTGTCAAGTTCAACAAGATGTGTGTTCCGATGCCCTGTAAAAAGACCATCAGTGGACAAGAAGCAACAAACTTGTTCTTTGGACAAGTGTGGGTGCACTTTGGGATACCAATGAGCATAATTTCAGATAGGGATACAAGATATCTCAGTCCATTCTAGACTATAGTGTGGGAGAATATGGACACAAATTTGAAGAGATCTACAACATTCCATCCCCCAGATAGACTTGCATACATAAGTAGTCAATAGGACTTTGGTGCAACTTTTGAGGGGTTACAAACATAAGCATTGAAAGGCTTGGGATGAAAATAGGATATATATACAACATTCTTATAACAAAGCATTCCACACTTCTACAGGAAAATTCCCGTTTAAGACTTATTTTGGATATTCCCCCCCTTAACCTTTGGATATTGCATATGGGCAACAAGGAGGAGTGAAGGAAGATCTTATGGGAGATAATTTGAGGGTTGAAAATTTATAGAGAAGATTAAAAAGATCCATTTACAAGTACATGAAAAACTACAAAAGTCATAGGAGAAGTATAAGTCCAGGCATGATAATCACAAAACAGAGAAACCATTCAAGGTGGGAGACAGAGTATGGTTACAGTTGAACAAGGAGAAGCTGCAGGGGCCTGGTAAGAAAATCAAGGATCTCATATATGGTCCCTTTGAGATACTGGAAAAGGTGGGTGATAATACCTACCGACTCATTTTACCACCATATATACACATTTACTTGGTTGTGAATGTAGAGAATTTGAAACTTTATGAGCCTTCCATGTTAGATTAAGAAGAGGAACATGTCCTACCTTTCGTGGGGGATTTGGCACCAGACACTCAGGCAGAGTTAACAGAAGATACATTTTTGCAAAAGAGGCCCAGAACTACAAAACAAGGGCAACAAGACCTTTGGCAGATTAGGTTGAAGGGACAACTTCCAGGAAAAGCTAAATGACACACCCGAGAGAAGGTAGAGGAAAAAATTCCTTATCTCATTCAGTAAAATATTTTGGGGACCAAAAGCCTTCCAAAATGGGGAGGTGTGATCCGAATTGGATCATTAAATTATTTGTTATCCATCTCGATGCATTTGGAGTGGAAAAAAATGGAGGAATCAACTCATGGGACCATTTTTACTGGTGGGGCCCAGTTTGGCAAAACGAGGTACAAAACCTTCCAGGGGCGTTTTGAGGCTTCGAACGATGTTTTCTAGGGATAAAATTCCACCCCCATTAATGGAGCACCTTTTCATGCTATTTTACACACAAAAAGGTTTCCAACTGTGCACGAATCACGCCAATCAGAGTCTGTATGCAAAAATTATGCCACTCAGAAGTTGACCTTCCTGTTTTCACACCTATAGTTCGAGAGGATGCCGCGTCAGCCCCCATTATTCATGAAAAATGGGGTAGCCATGTGTTTTTTATGTAAAAGACTCTAGAATATTCTATTTTGCAACTCTAGTTAAGAGTTGATGTAGTCAAGCTTAACCACTAATAGGCTATCGGGTTGTGTTATAACCAGGTCATTAGGAGGAAGAGACATTTGATTCTTTCGAGAGATCCATAGCAGAGTAGATAGCCATGAGTGATAGGAGGTAGATCACATAGAGAGGATATGTGCACTATAGCAGCCCACGAGCCACATGCGTTACTTCTTTGTACCTACAACCATATTTCCGAACATAGAAAGAGAGAGAAGCGACCTCACCTTCCAATTGGGTTTTCTCCCGAAAGGGTTTCCCAGAGAGAATATCTTATGTTTTGTGTGTGTGTGAGATTAATTTTTCATTCTCTACTTTTATGCTCGATTTACTTTTACATGCATGCACTAATTACAGTAAAATCTACAGATCTAGAAATTAAATAAAATTGTAATAATGTAGAATCTCATATTTTTAATATAATATTATCATATATGTTGTGACAAACTGTCAAGTGGAATATCCACGGAAGTTTACAAATCACAGAGGCATGGATGGATAGGAATTTAAGCCTGCATATGGAGCTACTTCTGAGAGGAGGAGACAAAGGCATTGACAACCATCATTTACGCCTGTGCATGGGTTGTCGTTGAAAAAAACACAAGGGTAAAATCCATTTTAACGATACATATGGGCTTGGAGGAAAAAGAATGAACACAGACACTACAGGTGGTAGATGAGGTTCTAGTTAACACGCCACCATACAATGTGTTGGAAAAAGAGGACACACGAACATAAAAAAACACAAGAAGGAGACGCAAAAGAATAGAGGAGAACACATATGAGTGTAGGGGAATAACCAAAAAGGAAAGAATTCTCTGTGAGACCAAGTGGAGAGGAGGATAAAGTATTACAATGGAGAATAGAATGTGTAACAAGTGCCCTAGATCCTTTTTGGTGTATCATGAAGATCTTAAGTAGAGCTTTGGATTCCCAGTTCTTTTGTTAACAAGTGGAGGCTAGCTCTCTAGATTTCCATGAAGTCCATCAGACAGAATGGCTAGTGTGCTATGGAATCTTGTAGAAGGTAGGTGGAGGCACTAGGTTTTGGATTCATGATTTGCAAAATAGGTGGAGAGTGTTGGTTCTCTAAACTCTTGTTGTGTTATTGGTGTGGAGAAATAGAGTTTTGTATTCCCTGAACTAGTTGTTGGTTGGAGCTATAGAAACTTTGCATTCCCTGAATTGGTTGTTGGGTGGAGCTTTAGATGCTTTTGATTCCTTCTTTTGATTGTGATTGGGTGGAGACAATGCACTCTACATTCCTGGAAGTTAGGTGGAGGATCGTTGGAATCTGTCTTCCCATGTGAATATGCATGTGATTGGTGTGGTTATCACTTGAGAACTTCGCTTCACATGCTCTAAATTAGGCTCAAAGTTTGTTGCTTGTAATAAATAACAACGATGCAACTAGCCTATAGTTGGGTGGAGAGTTGAAGTCCCAATCTTAGTTTCTAGTGATTCATTTCTTAAGATAAGTTGCCTATTAATATCACCATGTATTTAAATTCAATATAAATGCTTCATGTCATTATTAAACTACACGTGTTGTTGATGAGGAATGTATGTTCATGTGTATATTTACGAATTGATGCCTTTTCATTACTATGATGAGAGAGTATATGAGGAATTTGTGTTTAACTAGTTGATTTATTGTATTGAAATGACTTCTATCACATGGCCCTAGGCTGTTGAATGGTTTAAAGAAATAATGTTTCTCTATAAATGGTTGTAAATGCATGGGTATGGAACCTTCCATCACATTGATGAGAAATTGATAATACAACTTAGGAGAGATAGCTCAAATGTGGTTAAGTGTCGAAGGAGTCCCCTATTGGTTTTATAAGCCCAAGAGAGATAGTTGCAAATTGTATAATGGACGAAAGAGCATTGGCGGAAGGAAATTCTTGTCTTATGATGGAGGGAACTCTCTTCCTTCCCCGAAGCAAAGAGCATGTGTAAATTGGTGTAGTCTCAAGAGATGGGAGTTGAGAGAGACTTTACTCTCGTTAGAAGGTGGATCCGCGAACCCTCATGATTGTTATTCATGTGAGTGCTCCACTAAGAGGGAGCGATATAGAGAAATATGGAAATTTGTTCTTGCCAAAAATGGAAAAGTATTTATGTCATGTTCACGACCCTTCTGGAAATGTACTATAGTGTTGTAATGAGAGATGTCGGGATGGGGTATCCCTAGAAGTCGATGGAAAATTTCATGTCGCGAGGTGATGCCACCTCATGGTGACAATGTTGCGGTGAAGGAGGTCACGATCAATAGAGTCTAAGAGACGGGAAATATGTCGATGCTTGATAGTAATATTGTTAGAAAATTATATATTATAGAGCAATGAAACACATAAAATATTGCAGAAACACAAACACATAAAACAAGAGAGACACAGATATACGTGGTTCACCCAATTTGGGCTGCATCCGCGGAGAAACAACCAATCCCTCCTTTTATATTATTTAGAAAAATGAAGAGATGCAACCTACAACAGATCTGTTGTAATTTCCTCTTCACTCTCACACAATATCCTCTCCCTTTCTCGCTTAGAATAAACACATATACACAACCGCAATACAATTCCCTCGTATATAGAAAGGGGTGAGATTGACTAAGAAATTACAATATTTTACAAGGCAATTTTACATCTATTCTTAGCTTCAGGGGAAGGTGGGGCTAATAAAGTCATCGTTGCGCGCCCCCTGACAACGATTAAATGGGTGACGTTGCTATCCATTTAGGAACTGGAGTCCAACACGACAATACCTATGAATAAAGAAGATAATCAAGGTCCACACCCAACAATCTCCCACTTTGAGACTGATTATAACAACTCCATCACAGCTTCATTTGCTAGACAATGCTTCCACTTTGGACCTGGATGTTTCTCATATTCATCATCATACTTGAAAACCAAATTAAACTGAGCATAATCTCAGTTTCTCCCTGGTTACAACTTTTGTTAACATATCTACAGGTTTCTGGCTAGTGTGTATATTTTCCAACTTCAATTGTCCATCTTCCAACACTGACCATATGAAATGGTACTTGAGTTGTATATGTTTAGTCTTGGAATGAAATGATGAGTTCTTTGCAAGATGAATGACACTTTGGTTGTCACCGTATAACTTTCCCAGCTCCTGCTTCTTACCCAATTCATCCATAAACCTTTACAACCAAATCATTTATTTACTAGCCTCTATAGCAACAACATACTCTGCTTCTGTCTTTGAAAGTGAAGCAACACTTTGCATTTTTGAAACCCAACTGGTAGTTGTTCCACCTTCAGTAAATACATACCATGTGGTGCTCCTCCTGTTATCTCTATCACCTGCCATATCTGCATCAACATATCCCCATAGAGAAATGTTTTAATCACCAAAGGATAATGCTTGATTTGTGGTGCCTCTCAAATACTTGAGAATCCACTTCATTGCCATCCAATGTTCATTTCCTGGATTGTTCATGTACCCTCTTACAACTCCCACTGCATGTGCAAGTTCAGGCCTTGTGCGGACCATTGGATACATTAAGCTTCCAAATGTTGATGCATATGGAACTTTAGATATATAATTAATCTCTTCCTGAGTCTTGGGACACATCTCCTTACTTATTTTTAAATGGCTAACCAAAGGTGTACTATCTGGTTTTGCATTCTGAATATTAAATCTTTCCAACACAGTTTGTATGTACTCACTTTAAGACAATGTTAATTTGCGATTTTTCCTGTCTCTAGTTATTCTCATACCAAGGATTTGTTTTGCAACACCCAAATCCTTCATTGCAAATGAATTTGCCAATTTTCATTTGAGCACATTTATGTTTTGCATGTTAGACACTGCACCAAACATGTTATCTACATACAATAACAATATAATATAGCTGCCATCATTTTTTCTTTTGAGATAAACATAATGACCAGAGTGACATCTAGTATAACCTTGTTCAGACATAATCCTGTCAAATTTTAGATACCACTTCCTTGGAGCCTGTTTTAAGCCATACAAGCTCTTCTTCCACCTGCACACTAGTTTCACCTTTCCTTTGACCTCATATCCTTGCGGTTGTTGCATATAGATCTCTTCCTCCAAATCCCCATGGAAAAACGTTGTCTTTACATCTAATTGCTCAAGATGCAAATCTTTTGCTGCTACTATACTTAAAATAGTTATGATTGAAGTCATTTTAAAAATAGGAGAAAATATTTCATCAAAGTCTATACCTTTCTTCTGTGAAAACCCCTTCACCACAAGTCTGGATTTATACCTTTTTCTACCTCAATCTTCTTCCTTCAACCTGTAAATGCATTTATTCTACAAATTTTTTTTACCTGTAGGCAACCTGACTAAGTCCCAAGTCTGGTTATGTACCAAAGAGTCCAAATCTTCTTTCATGGTTAGCTCCCACTTCTTCCTAGCTTCTACATGCATTTCTTCTTCATAACATTTTGGTTCACCAGAATCAGTCAACAATACATAATATAATGAAGGAGAGTATCGTTCAAGGGGTCTACTTATCTTGGTAGATTTTCTAACACCACTTTCAAGTGTTTGAGGTGCCTATTGTTGTTGTCATTGTTGATCATTATGATTTTCAGACATCTTTACTTTTTTTGTGATCTCGTCGAGCACTATGTATTCACTATTTTCTTTTTCCCATTTCTTTTCTTGCATTTGATCATTATATAAGACCATTTCATTGAATATGACATCTCTACTCCTAATGATTTTGTGATTTTCATAATCATAAAAGAAATAACCAAAATCATTAATATCATATCCAATAAAGGTACATTTCTTTGATTTTTCCTCAAGTTTTTTTCTATTTTTCTTTATTAATTTGTACAAAGGCTTCACAACCGAAAGTCTTAAAAAATGAGTAGTTTACCTTTTTACTTGTCCATTCCTCCTCTAGAGTACCTCCATCCAAAGAACTTGAAGGCCATTTGTTTATTAGATAAACAACAATATCTACAACATCTATCCAAAATTGTAAAGAAAATCTTGCATGCAATCTCATGCACCTTGGATGCTCCTTAATTGTCTTGTTCATCCTTTGTGACACACCATTTTCCTGTGGTGTTCTTGGAACTGTCTTTTCTCTGTGAATTCCGTGCTCTGAAAAATACTTATCAAACTCTTTGATGCAATATTCACCTCCATTGCCTGATCTGAGACACTTCAACTTATTTCCCATCTCATTCTCAACAAAAGCTTTCAATTTCTTGAAAGTATAAAATACATCAGATTTATTTCGAATACAATAAATCCATGATTTTTTGGTTGTATCATCAATAAGTAACATAATAGTGAAAGCCACTAAGAGATGATACCTGAGTAGGTCCCCATACATATGTATACACAAGCTCTAATTTTTTGTTCTTCTTTTCTTTCCCATCTCTCAGAAATTTGTCTCTCTTCTATTTTCCACAAACACAATTATCACAAAATTGCAAATCAACATGCTTCAAATCTAGCAACAAATTTCTTGAGTGAAGAATCTGCATCCCCTTCTCACTCATGTGCCTGAGCCTATGATGCCACAATTTTGTAAATGCTCATGTAGAGATTAAAGCATTAACAAAATTAGAAATACCATTGCATTATTAAATACAATTTACCAACATTTTCTCCTTTAGGTATTATCAGGGCTCATTTAATGAACTTTTAGGTTTTATCTGTAAAAGTAGTTACACAACGTCCACCTCCCAATTTCCCTGTTGAAATTAGATTTTTCTTCAGATATGGAACATGCCTTACCTTCTTCAATATCCATTGGTTTCCATTCTGTTGTTTTATGAAAACATTACCCATTCCAATGATTTTACAGGGTTTATCATCACCCAAACGAACTTGTCCAAAATATCCTTGAACATAATCATGAAAATGTTTCCTATCAGGTGTGGCATGGAATGAGGCCCTGAATCTACCACCCAGGCATTAATAATATTTTCTAATGAAAGAATCAAAGCATCTTTCAACACATCACCTGCCACATTTTCTTCATGGTTGTTTTCTTGTTGTGTGTCTCCTTTTCCCTTCCAAGACTTACAATCTTTCTTTAGGTTTCCTTTCTTCCTGCATTTCTAGCACATTATCCCTGATACGGAATTGGATCTTCCTTTCCTTGACTTACTGCAATATCCTGGGCTATTTCATCTTTCCATTTTTCTTCCCCTAGTCTCTACAGTCAATGCATTTCTTGATGTCTCACCGGAGCTTTTCCGTCACATTTCCTCGCTAAGGATTGCATCGACAACATCATCAAACTTTAAAGTATTCGATCTAGAGATAGAATTACTAATGACCATAACTAAACCATTCCAACTTTCTGGAAATGAGCACAGAAATAACAAAATCCTAACTTTATCATCAAAATTTACCTCTACAGAACATAACTAATTGGTAACTGTATTAAATTCATTTAAATGATCAGCAATAGATCCACCTTCTGACATTTTCATATTAAATAAACGCTTCATAAGAAATACCTTATTTGAGGCTGAGGGTTGTTCATATAGTTTGGCCAATGTCGAAATTAAACCCTTTGTTGTCATTTTCTTTGAAATATTGAGGGCTACTGACGCCGCTAGGAACAACTGTATTGTTCCAAGTGCCTTTTTGTCGAGAATCTCCCATTCTGTGTCTGTCATACTCGTCGGCTTCTTTGTTTTTCCAATCAATGATAGGTACAGATCTTTCTGATACAAATAATCTTCCATTTGCATCTTCCACAACTGATAGATCCACTATAATTTTGTCTTCACTCTCACCCAATCTCTGCTCTCTTTCTCGCTCATAATACACACATATACATAATAGAAATACAAGTCCCTCATATATAGTAAGAGGTTTCCTTCTAGGGAAAAAACCCTAAATTAAATATAAATTCTACTGTCATATCATCCACTTAATGAATGGATTAGATTAACTACGAAATTACAATATTTTACAAGGCAATTTTACATCTATTTTTAGCTTTGGGGGAAGGAGGGCTCATAAAATCGCCTTCACCCCATGGACCCCCTTGACGGTGATTAAATGGGCAATGTTGCCACTCCATTACAAATTAGGGTCCAACACGACAACACCTTTGAATAAAGAAAATAATCGGGCTCGACACCAAACAAATATTTACGTTGCAGACCTTGAGCCTTAGGAGTATTTCATTGTGTTAATGTTATGGCAAGCAAGGAAACGGTTAACGAGGCCAAGGGGCCCATGACTTCTTCTATAAACTGTTATAACATTATTCAATCACAATTTTAGTTAAGGGAAGGTCTAAAGGGGCCCATGTGAAGGGTGATGTGGCAAGTGCCACAAGGTAAGAAAATGGCCAACTTGATGATGTGCGCCTACTAGGTGAGGTGGGGTTTCCATGTGGGATCCACTTGGTAATACCTTGCTAACATGGAAAGGGGTTAATGATTAAACTTTAAATAACCATATCTTTTGATCCATAAGTCGAATTGAGATAAAATTTATATCATCAAAAATATCTCAACAAGCCAAACACAATGGTAGCATTATTTTTTAATTTTGAGGAAGTTGAAAATTGAGAAATTTTGAAACCCCATTTCCATAACGAGACCTTGGAAGTTGGGTTAGATCAAAGTAACACCTCTCGTTCAACTTGGAACCTCCACTGGGGTGGGAGAGAATGTTACAAAGTCGTATCAAAGCTTCCAAGTTCAACACTAGACCTCAGGAGATGATATGGGCTCTAATACAATGTGATAAGATATTAGGACATGTCACTGTTATGGTAGTCATATAGATTGATGATGTGTGATGCTGATGATTTATATGTGGTATGTGTATTGATTTCGATTGATTATTGTATCTAATGAATACACTAACTTGAGGTGTGATGTTTCAAACAACTTGTACTAGCAGACTTATAAAACATACCAAGGTGGTGATTGAAATTATACATTTTTTTTGGAATTGTTAGAGAAGTTTTAAGGTAAAATGGGCCTCAAAACAAAATTGTACAACCAAAATCAACTTTATAAGAACCAATAAGATTCAAGATGATGATGTCAGATGTTTCCACTCACTATAGTATGAGTTTTTAGTTGATCAAAGTTTCCAAAGAGCAGTGAAGTTTGAAACCATCTTCTAAGCCACAAAAGCTCTCAAAGCCTGATCGGAACCTCCCCATTTCATAGTTCTCGGAACGAGATTTCCAACGATATATGGAAGGCTGAAAATGGACTCTTAGATCAGAAATTAGAGCAGATTAAAGATACCCCTTTCAAGGCCACATAACAAAGGAGAAATGGCTTAAGGGTTAGGCTCATCGCAAATTGAAAATCGAGGCTTACTGAAGCAGTGCCAAAGAGGAAGACATCAAAAGTTGCAATCGACTGATCACCGATATCACAAATTACATATCAACGGGACTAGTCCACTAGGCTTATCGGCGATCGACGGACCCCGGGAGTTCATCGCAATCAGCAAATTAACAGGGGTACCACTCTAAAAAACCTTGCAATATCGTGATTTTGCAATAATAGTGTAAAACGAAGGGCATACATCCCCTTTCTCTCTCCTCCGGGGAGGGGCATGTGGCGAAATATGGTTGGTCCCACATATTAGACTTCTTGTAGATCGGCGATTAGCGGTGGGCAAGTCCCGCATCCCACAACCCGACAGTCCCGCAATACCGGAAAATCGACGATTGACGAGCCTAAAGGACCATTTTTTAGGAATTGTGGGGGGTGAGATAGGCTGATAGTGCAAAATTGCCAAGAATTTGGGCTTTAGTGTTAAAATGCTAGGAGGGGCTGATTCTATTTAACAAAGGAATTAACACAAAAACAGGGACATGCGAGCCATTTTCTCTCTCCTCTAGGGGCCACGTGGTGGAATATCATTGGTCCTTATGAATCCACATGGAAGATGATGTCATCCTAACATGGTAGTACGGAGGACACGTGGCATACAGATTCGATTTTTTCAAGGGTCCTATGGGGGCATTTCCGGGTGACACATGTCACCACTCATAGGGTGACATGTGGCAGTGATGATGTGACCTATCACAAATCGCACATCAGCGATCACACAATTCAAGACCCTCTTCCACCGTAGTCCTTCCAGGCTTGCGATTGCGATATGTGGGGGATCCTCTTGGATGTGATATTTTAATTGTCATATTCTATGAAGACTTCACGTCTGCACAGTCGTCCTACGCTATGAAAAGAGGTGAAGGAGTCTATCTCTCCCAGCTTGCGATTGCGATATGAAAAGACCCTCCTAGATGTGTATTATACCTTATGAAGACTTCGCGTATAGACAATTAGTCTGCACTATGAAAAGAGGCTTCCTCTCCCATTTTACGATTGCAATACCCTAGATGAGCCCAATCCCGCAGATTGGCGATCACAATGTCAAGGGGAAATGCGAAAGGTAAAATGTTATAAGTCGCTGGTATGCGTGATTCCAAGTAACAAAAAAAGACCCCTAGACAAGAGTCTAAAGGCCCTAGTGCTTAAGACATAAGCACCTGACCATAGCCCCCGGTCATATGAAGAATATTACAAAAAGGGGCCGAAGCAAAGGGGGCCTAAAGGGGATCTAGACTCATATGTTTCACAACGTTTTAAGTGAGAAAGGGTAGCACTGGGAACTCCTCCATATTACACCACGAGCACATCACCAAGCATATCAGGGCCTTGTTAGTGCAGGATAAGACTTTAAAGGTGGGATGGGTCGACAACTGTGGATTTTAAGAAAACAGGTGTTGCATTCAAACCCAACATGGGCTAATCTAGGAAGGCCCACTGTGACATGGAATCAGGGTCAGCGCTGACATGAGTGAAAAGGGACTTAGTAGCTCAGGAGGATTTAATTATCAGGCATGGTGTCCCATATAGAGGGGAGATGAAGTACCACCCAAGGGTATCCTATTTTAGTACTGCTGCATTAAAATGATGGTGCCCACTCCTAGATTTGAAAGATGAGTAGTTCAAGCAGTAGAGGCTGAAGCGACAAGAGTCAGCTGAGTAACATAGGAGTCCAGACCACGAGCAAAATCCAACCTAAAGCAACGACGATCATAGGATGGGTGCGGAAATATATTCTTATCATGTTCATTTGATTTTGACTAAATTGTTGTCCTGTAATGTACCTCCCTTCAATGAGGCAATTAATTATGTAATTTTTTGGGGCCACAAAGACATCCCTGGCCAAGACAGCTAGTCAACCTGACAACTGAGACTCGACCTAAGATATTTTGATTTAATGAATGTTCAACACTACTCCTTTCCTAATAAATAGGAGGAAGAAAGACTTAACGAGGGTTCAGAAATCCTAAAGAAAACTCTACATGTTATTTTCAGACTGTATAACTTCGTAATACAAATCTTTCAGAATATGAAGAAATGGTGGTGATTCCCCCTTCAAGTATTACAGTATGTTATCCCTCTATTAAAACCCATTATGTTCATGTTTCTTTTGTAAATATTTCAAGCTTCCTCACAGATTCATTTGTATTGATATGTTAATGCATGTGCCTGTAAGTTTCTCACAGATTCATTTTTATCGACATTGTTAATGCATGTGCTTGTATGGATGATTGAAATTATATCTTTAAATCTGTGCTACATGAATCATAGCATTCAGTCCCTCTCTTATCCATCACATCTACTTATAACTCAAATAAGTATAGAAATTCTTAATGCCTCAAGCTCTGTGTGTTAAGTGTAGAATTCTTGATGCTTTAAGCTCTATGTGATGAGTTTCTCTTTCTCCTTATCCTCTCTCATTTTATCTACGAAAGCTTATTAAAATATAAGTCCTTGAACCACTCGGCCTCCATTTTTTCATGCATATATTTTTGCGATTTGTACATGTGAAGAAATACCCAAAATCCATGTTTTACTCCTTTAGATGAATGAACCAACCCATTCTCATATATATATATATATATATATATAAACTATATGTGAGGGCTCCCTTTTACTGAAAATCATTTGAGACAATCCAAATCTAGACGTGCCTAGGCAATGGTCTTGTAAGGAATATGATGTTGTCTATGGGAGCTACAACATCAACCATGGGGGATGATTCACCATTTTTGTAGTAAAAAAAAAAACTACATTTTCAACTCATATTTTCAACCTATCTCCCTACGATTTTACTCAAATTTTGAGCGAGAGAGCTCATTGGATGTGGAATTTAATTCCCCATCCAAGGAGTACCAATGTTGCATATTTTTTATGAACCCTGCTACATAAAAAGTGATAATTACATGAAAAACACAACTGCAATCATGTTTTTCACGTATTTCTCATTTTTCATGTAGCAGGGTCCATAAAACATATGAAACATGGGTACTCTTTGGACGGGGAATTAAATTCCACATACAACAAGTTCTCTCGAATCACATTTTTTCATGTATTTGTCATTTTTTTGTGTCGCAGTGTCCATCAAAAGTATTCATCATAGGTACTCCTTGGATGGGGAACTAAATTTCACATCCAATGAGTGCTTCACTCGAAATTTGAGTAAAACCATAGGGAGATAAGTTGAAAATACGAGTTGAAAAAGTAGTTTTTTATTTTTTTCCTCCAAAATTTGATGATGTAATCTAATCTTATTTGATTATTTCCACTATTATTTTATAATATTCCTTAGGAGACCCATTTTAGACCTCAAAATTTCTCTAATGTGTCTAATAGTTTTGTGTGTGTAACAACAAATAAGAAGACATCAAGGAACTTCAAAAGAGCAAAGGGATGAGCAACAGAATGGTGCAATATAGCACCGATAGGTCCAAACATGGACATGAAGAGGAATCAATGGAGAAAGGAAGAGAAGAAGGTTCCCCTGATTAGATGGATACTCTTACAAGTCTTACTAAGATAAGGAGTTGCAAGGTTGATAATGAAAATATTCTCAAGGTGTTGGAAAGTCAGGCAGAAGTGAATGCAACTATACTACATATCCTATCAGATCTATAAAGGTAAAAGAAATAAGAGCCATGAACCAGTCACAAATTAAAACGAATCTCATCGGGATGTAGAAGAAACGAATTGAATATTGTTGGTGCAAAATGTAGTGGATCTAGGAAAAGGCACAAGCAGTGAAGTGAGGACACAGTGAGGGGATGAATTCCCCTAATTACTCTAGAAAGGACATATATCTATGAGAAAATATCTAGTGTGGAAATGAGGAAGAAAGACCAGTGAAGGAGGAAGGGGAAGGAATATCTACCAAAATAATTTGTGAAGGCAAATCCCCCCTACATTTGATGGAGGGGTGAAAATGGCTGATGAAGCGGAAGAATAGTTGGTAGGACCAAAAAAGTTCTTCAAATTCCACAATTACTCTGAAAATATGAAGGTTAGGGTAAGCATATTCAACTTAAGGGGAAAAGAAGATATTTGGTGGGAATATTTAAGTAATGTGAAGGGTATTAGAGAGAAGGATTTATGTTAGGAAAGGTTTGAAAGATACTTCAAAAGGAAGTACCTATCTGAGAAATATTATGATAAAAAGACAAAAGAGTTATGCGAGCTTAAACTTGGGTAGCTGACTGATGTAGAGTATACTTCATAATTTTTGGAATTACTAAGATATGTGCCTTACATAAAAGAGGAGAAGGAAAGGATTCAACATTATATTAGTGGGATACCATAGTAGTTTTGAGACTTAATCGAGTTCACTAAGCCAAAAATGTTGGAGGAGACCATCAAGAAATTTAAGCATTAGTATGAGCAAGAAAAGCATAATTTTGAATTCAGGATAGACTGGAAAGAGAGAGGAAAGCCCGGGAAAGGATTGAAGCTAGTAGGAGGAACCAATAGATCATTTCCCCATGCCAAATGAGAGTAGTGGCAGAAGACCATCATTGCAAGTTGTTGAAAAATGCAACAATAAATTCTTAATTTGATTTCCCTTGATTAAATTGCGAAAAAATGGATTTCCACATCAGCAGACAACTTGGATGATGTTAACTTGCGTGACATGGCTTGTGTCACCCAGTTTACTCATTAAATTTGAGGTGGAGGAGTTAGAGTTCATTTCAGCATGTGTGATTGCTAATTTGTAGTAATCAAGGTCAGTTAGCTCAGGTTGTTTTCAATTAAACTAGTTTCAACTTTTGGAGGAACTAGTGGAAGGTTAGTTAAGAAGTGGCACTTCAGTCAAACTCAACGATCATCTAGCTAACTAATCAATCAACCCAAAATAGCTATTGCATGTAGATAATTTGAGTTCCCCGAGCTTGGTGGAGATTCCAAGGCAGTGTAACATCAATTGTAGACTAGTCTTGAGTGTACATGTGTTGCATGCAGTCAAATGATCAACCTAAAGGAATTGCAAAATCAATTTAAGGAATTTTCGAAATAATAGTCGCCTAATTCCTCAAGGAACAACACAAGGAAATAGGAGCTCAAGTAAAGGAAAATTTTGACTAAGTTTGGGTCAGAGCCTTTCAGTGAGTAGAGAGATAGGTTATGCACTTGCATATTGTGCTAAGTTGAGCAAAGAAATTGTAATACACCTCTATTCTTCTGATTTAATGCAAGCAACGATTGGGGTTTTTAGCAGTTTTCTTTCCTTGGGAAGAATACTTATTGCATGTGTGCGATTTCTTATTGCATGTCTAAATTTTTTGTTCCAAATTGTGAATTTATTTACACATAGTAGTAGAGTAGGTTTGTGTCTTGTGATTTTGATTAAAAAATCATGAGAAATCGCAAATCTACATCGTAATTTCTACACAAAAAAGGATTGATATAGTAAGTTTACTGGAGTTGAGACTGGGAGGTTCAAAACTGGACCTATGTAATGTTGGATGTGTGGGGAGAACAACAAACACAGTGACTTCCTTCAATGGAAGCAAGGTGGTCCAAGAGCATACAATGTATAGGAAGTTGAAACTATAGATGATATGGCCCATAGCATATCACACATATATGCAACAATGGACAACAAACATGTGGATCATTGGGCATCAATCATTGAAATGGAAATTATGATTAATGACTGGGCTCATCTTTAGTTATATAAGTCCATGAGTGGTTGAAAGGTTTGCATTACCAAGAATGGCACACAATGATTCCTAGCAAGTTCAACAGGCCACGGGGACAAAAAGACGAGTGGAGCATGTGGTAAAACCATGCCAATTCATACTAAATAATATGTCCATGATGATGGATTTAAAATTTTTATGCCTGGGTGCTTAGGACATTCATATTGGGATGGAATGGTTGGCCAAGCACATGAAAAAAGTCGATTGTTATGGTAAGTCGATTGAATGCCTCAATGGGGGCAGTGAAAATATGGTGTTGTAGTGGAAGTTCAAACCAATATTTGCTAGGTTGGTAACAACCTTACAATTACAGTGATGTAGTAGGGAAGGCTGTAAATTATTAATTGTCCAAATAACCAGTGAACTTGAAGGCAACAACAATGGTGTGAAGGAGCACCCAATCTTAAATTTTTTTAAAGATGTGTTTCTTGAGGAAATACCTATATTGCCACCACACAGGGAAGTTGATTTCTCAATTAAATTGATGCATGTAGGGTAAAATCATGAAGTTGGGTTACACTTTTTGGCAAGAGAATGTGCTTCTAGGTGAAAAAAGATGGCTCGATGGAGCATTTTAAGTGCTCGATCGAGCATTTTAAGCGCTAAATCAAGCTTTTTTAAGCACTCAATCGAGCTCCTCGAGTGCTAAAAAAGCAGCTCGATCAAGCATTAAAATGAACTCTCGATCGAGCTCCCATGTAACCCCAGGTTAAGAGCTCGATATAACCTTAAAGCCAGAAATATTAAAGTTGATGTAAATATCAATAATGATATGCAAATTTTAAAATTGTAAATATTTGCTAGTTAAAAAAAAACAAATTTAATTACTAATTACATTTGAATAAGTAATTCACAATGACGTGGATTAATTTCTCATTACAGGTCTAGGGTTTTGGTGTATAGATTTGAAGAAATATTTTATCACACTTGTAATTGAAATTGTAATATTCTTATATTTATAATTTGGTAACTTAAAAATCAGTTTTTAATATGATTTAAATTTTCAATGCTATAATTTAAATAATAATTTGATTATAAATATAATTGAAATAAGAAATTGATTAAACATTAGAAAATTTATCATTTTGATTTTAATAAATATTATATTTTTTTAAATAAGTGTAACTAAAAAATGTGAATTTGACACTACTATATATATATATATATAATGCAGTAATATCCACTTGCTAAGGGAAAGAAATGAGTGCAGTAATGATGAACATAGTTGTAATAGTTGTAAGTCAAAATTAATATAGTTGTAATGGTATTTGCAATATAAATCCCTCTCAACCTATAAAATGTGATTGTACTCATGCAAGTGCGAAGTATATATAGAGATTTTTACTCTTGACTCATGTTTGTAATATATATTTCTAAAATAATTAAAACATAAGGAAATCATAAATTTTAAAACATTATTTGACTAATTTCAATATGAGTAATCTAGATTTAAATGTGCGTAAACAAATAATTTTAAAATAACAATATTATAAAATTTATAGAAATTTAAAGTAATGATTTGAAAAAATATAATATATGATGTTTTTTTAGTGATTAATGAGTAATTTGCTATAGAATCTTTATAATTAGTGTTTAGTTGAACATATTTCAAGTTGACTGGATGGCAACGAATTCATAAATGTTAGTGAGAAATAGTTTAGTTTAGTTTGTTGTTTTTTTTAATTATAATTAGATTTATTTTTATTAAAAATTTCTACGCAATTTTTTTTTATAAAATGATTAAGTATAAAAATATGTTATATTTAGAATCAAAACAATAAACAAATTATCAGTTTTAAGAATTTCAATTTTTTTTCAAAGAAGAAAGCAACAACTTTCAATTAATTAAATTTCAATTTTTTTTGTCGATTAAAGGTTCTGAAATTATATTATCATGAAAAAGCATTACAGAGATTTGTATTTTCATCAACTCTTCCTGCCTCACTTTGCCCAGATTTATTGGCAAGGAGAGTTGGGATATGAGAAAAAAATTGAACAATTTATCCTTTATTTCTAGAGGGATGCAAAGCAAGATAAGCTAAAAAACAAAAAATGAGAAAACAACCTCTCAAATTCATTTCAAGGTGGAAGATGAGGAGGATGCAGTGGAAGACCAACAAGAGGACCTTGTTGCTCATGCATGTGAAATTCGATGTGCTCTAGGTGTGCCTCTACTTCTTGCAAACTTTCATTTGTGCCTCGTCGGCTTCTATGAACATTGTCTAATTGTTCCAAGATTTTCAACTAACTGAATTTGACATCATTTAGGTATGCCATCGTTTCAATACGATCCTCATACAAGTGGTCACGCAGGATGTCCATGTTTGCTTGAATACTCCTGAGTTGTTATGCAATTGATTCCAAGGTGGTAGTCTGAATGACATGGCCTGGGGAGAGGGATGGGTCCTGAGCAAACCCCTCCTCTATGTCCATGTTAATTGAAGGGAATTCACTGGAGGAAGAGTCATCTCTTATACGAGCTTCAGGGTGACCATGTTGACCCCCCCTTTGCGCAGTCTCCCTCTCTGGTGCGATAAGAATTTCAAAATTGAAAAAGGAAAGTTAAAATATTTTATATAAGCTATCTACGTATTATTATAATTATTTTTTTGGTAAAATAAAATAAAATTTGGATTTATAATTAAGGAAAATTAGAGTTTGGAATCTATTAAAATATTTATAAAAAATATTTTTGTGGAATATATAAATTTAATAATTCGCTTAAAGACAAGTATCGAGAGAGTTTGTATTTTTTTAGATAATTATGATAGCTCGATCAAGCCTCTATTTAACCATGTTAAGGACTATATCGAGGGTTTCTTAAACTTTCGATTGAGCTATTTATAATTTTATTTCAAGCACTCGATCAAGCGTTTTAAGCGCTCGATCGAGCTATTGAGGGTCTAAAAAACAGTGTTTTAGCTCCTATTCTGCAAATTTCTCTACAACACCATTTTGTACCCTAGCAGACTCCAAGAATCATTTGTCTTTAAGTGGAAGAGTTGATAAGGTTGGATTTAGGAAGGAATCCTCTATCCAATGGCATATGAGTTTAACATATTTGAATTCATATGATATTTTTTATTTAATTTCTTTTAAACATAATGCTTGAAATATTTTTGAACAGTTTCAAAGGGGTTGAATAAAAAATTAATAACATAAAATATACACACAATTTTTTTTTTTTCAAAAAATACCACTATCTTCATTTATGATTTCTCTTCAAAAGGGTACTTTTGTTTTTTCAATTTATTTAAAGAGTTGAAAAAATCTTACACAAACACGTGTCTCCAAAATGCAATTGAAATATTACTTCTCCAACTTCAAAAAATAATAAAATATATATTTTTGCACAATTTTTTTTTATATAAAAATTATTTCTTCTATGCAGATCATGCTATTATTATATATATATATATATTATATATATTATATATATATGCACATTTAGACTAAGTTATGCTATATGAACGCACATGTACCTCTTAAAGATATGCGGAAATTTGCAATGGAAAGTATTGCATTTAAATGAAAAATTGAGATATTTATACGATACTAATTATTTTTGCAAAAAATATCATTAGGACAACAACATAATTCTCCACATATTATATTTTTACTCTGAATCAAAATTTACAATGCTCATATGAATTTTGAGGGCTTTAATTCGATAAAAGAAGAAAAACTTGAAATTTCATCGCCACATTTGGCCCAAACCCATCTTCATGCATTCGCTGTGTAACAATTCTAGTATCTAAATCCTATTATCAAATGACCACTCCAAAATTGATAGAGTTGAAGCTATAGCTCAAGTAAATGCTAGACAAGGGTTATATTAGGCTAAATGTGTCGCCCTGTGGAGCACCAGTCTTATTTGTGAAAAGGACAACATGCCAGACTGTGTATTGACTACATGAAGATTAAAAAATCCACCATGAAGAATTGATATTCCTTTCCAAATATAGATGACTTGTTTAATCAATTACGTCGAGCAACAATATTCTCAAAGATTGATTTGAGATTAGGGTACATCAAGTACGCATTAGGTATGAATATATACATAAAACAACATTTCGAACTAGGTATGGGCACTACGAATTTGTGGTTGTACCATTAGGGCTTACAAATTTTCCCATTACTTTCATGTGTTTGATGAATAATGTTTTGAGCAATTATTTGGATAAGTTTGTGCTAGTCTTCATTGGTGACATCCTGGTGTATTTTAAGAACAAGGAAGAGCATGCAAAACACCTAACAACGATGCTACAATTACAAAGAGAGCATAATATCTATGCAAGACTTAGCAAATGTGAGTTCTTTCAATCCCATATTGAGGACTTGAGGCATATAGTAGCAAAGGAAGGCGTCCCAGTTGACCTAGAAAATATTAAAGCAATCATGAAGTGGCATGCTGCTTAGAATGTGTTTGAAGTAAGATATTTTATGGGGTTAGATGGTTACTATTGGAGGTTTATTAGAGACTTTTCTGAGATTGGTTTTCCAATCATGACATTGCAAATAAAATGGGTTAAGTTTCAGTGGACAAATTAATGTGTTTCGAGCTTTAAAAAACTGTAACACTTACTTACTCATGCACCAATACTAAGGATTGTTGACCTAGACAAGGAGTTTATGGTATGCACATATGCCTACAAGGAAGAACTTAGTGGAGTCTTGATGTAGGAATGCCAAGTGGTCTGTTATGAGTCCTGGAAGTTAAATGAACATGAACAAAACTATGTTACCCATGATTTAGAATTAGAAATAATTGTTCATGCATTAAATATGTGGATTCATTTCCTTTTGGGAAGGAAATTTATTTTGATGACATACCATGGAGGGTTGAAGTATCTATTTGACCAACCAAAGTTGAATGATAGGTAGGAAAGATGATTGGAACTAATAAGTAGATTCGATTTCGAAATCAAATACATCAAGGGGAAGGAGAACAAGGTAATTGATGCACTCAACAAGAGACTTCAACTGGCGCATATAGTTGTTGTGAGTTCTTGTGAATTCAACATTCAAGAAAATATCAAAGAGGTGTAACAATAAGATGATTAATATCATAAATTAAGGAATGATTACAACAAGAACCTTAAGGGACATTGAGTGAAGACTACTCCATTATGGAAGGTGGACTGATAAAGTTTAAAGGGAGATGATATATGATTTGAATGTTGGGAAAACTTGTTAATGCTATGCAAGCTCCCTCATTAGTATTAAAAACAAATGTGTTTAGGATCATCTCAAATTAACCAAAATGTGAAGGATTATGTGTCAAGTATTGAGTGTCTTATATGAGAAATTTATGAGATTAATTATCTGTTTGAAACACATATACAACAAGTAAATTGTAGAGAAGTAAAACACAACAAACTCATAACACAACGCTGATAAAGGAGTTCACCCCTCCTGGGCTACATCTCCTTGGACCTGCTTTAATGGTTATGCCCTCTTTGGATTAATGGTCAATTATCTGATTACATGCACTTGTATTGCTCCAATGGTTTTTCAACCTGCTCCATTGGATTCAGAAAACCAAAAAACCCCAAAAATGACTTTCCAAGCTCTGCAATTGGACTTCAGCTGATCTAGGCTTGACCTCCTCTCTTGGTGGCCCTAAGTTTCCTTAAACTTCAACACAACAAAATAACGTACAAAATTACCTTTCTGCATCTGAAACCTATTCCATTGTGTTCCCAAATTCCAATTCATCTATGAATGAATATTTCTGAGTCAAATTTGGTCTAAAATTGAAGAAGTTATGGTCTCTTTAGTTTTCCCTAGGAAAACTCCACCAAATCTAGAGAAACTCCAGTTAACCCCACCAAATTTGGAGTAGTGCCGAATTTGTCGGACTCGCCAAAACTACCTCCAACCTAGTATGAAATTAATTAAAGTTTAATCATGGATTAATTAACATTAAACTCCACTTAGCGCTAGCCTCCAGTTATGGGTTATGGTCATATGTGGAGAGGGTTGGCCCTCTCTTTCCCCAACCGCCACGTACCATCAATTCAAATAGAAATCGTGCCCCATATTTGTTAAGTAATACGTTGTGGTATAGTGGTAAGGCATGGTGCTTGTGTGGGCAAGGTCGCGAGTTTGATTCCCCGGCCTGCCAAAACATTTTACATGACCTTTGAGAGGGCACGTGACGGCCTCCGAGCTTGCCACATGTCAGCCTCTCATTGTCCACCCAAAATGCTTTAGACCAATAATATGCTGACATTTGTCAAATCTTGATTGAGCCACTTGTGGAAATATTTTGAGAATACTCCTTGGAATATTATTTTTGCTCACTGGGCTATATCGATGCCTAGTCAACATCCTAGTCAGCTTGTACCCAAAATTTGCTTATTTGACAAAACATACAATAGGCTCTATCTTTCTCATACGAACTCTATTTTGAGTGAAACGAGTTGCGTTGGGATCGTATCTTTGAGACGGATTCGGTCGTTCAAGTTTTGAGTGATTCTGAGCACTTTTATTTTTGAGCAAAATTTTGCCCTTAATTCAGATTCTGATCACTCCTTCCCACTGACAAGATTTTGGACCCACAAAAGATGGTTATGTGATGAGAGCTGAGTATTCTTGTCCTTCCCAAGTTCTATCAATTTATTTTACTTGGAAAAATCTCCATGACAACCACTTGGGTTCACTGACATGTCTTGCCTTGCAAATGACTTGCTACTTCAACCAATGTTATCCTCTTGCTGCTGACCTAGTCCAACACTTCCAGGATGCTCGCTGATTAAACACCTTGTTGTACCAAAGTGATCCCTCAGTTCTTGAAAAGCTGACTGATGGCATTCCCACTGAGAATCATGTTCCTCCTTTGCAACACATGCATTTGCTGCAAGCTTCTCCTTAGAAACCACTTTTTCAAGTTAAGCCCATCTGAGTGAACTACAACAATGAGTTCCAATATCAGTAATAACAAGAAAATAAATGACCATTTTTTTACCTCCACGGTTCCAAATTCCATATCTGGAAGAATGCATTTGCCATCTCTTTTGCTTCTTGGCATCAACACGTCAAATGGTCTACAATGGTTGCAAAAAAAAATTGGCATTTTTTTTCCACTTTCGCTTCTTGATTCCATCATCCTCTAGTATTAACATGTTGCTCATGTCATGATTTGAGAATGAAGGCTAATCATGAGCCTCTTTCTCAAGCGTGGACCTTCCAAAATAATGTGACATCTTGTCACAAGAAACACCATTAAGCTTGAAAAACACTCATGCAAGAATATAACTTGACGACCTCTTCCCTTTGCTTCTTCAAAGAAACAAATGTCACATCATGTGAACATCGCCATGTACTTTTACATCTTGGTGTATAAACCATTGACTAAATACAAGTTGACAAAACATGCTTCTTCAAACAACTGACTTTCAAGTCAAGCAAAAACATGTACAACAACTTGACAATTTACAACAAGAATTCCACATTCTCATGAAACAATTTGTCACATCTCCCTTTCATCTCTGGAGACAAAATCAACTCTTCCAAGTCGATATAACATACATGTAACAATCAATCGACCACACAAGACGACACTCATGCATGTGCAAATGATCAACATTCTCAAGTTGACAACATGCATGTTAACAAAGCAATCAACCAACACAAGTCAATCACTCCTGCATGTTCAAGCATAATGAAAATATTAAAAATTCCAATGTTCACACACAAACTTTCATGAATGTATAACAATTCTCAACTCTCTCACAAGTACAATCACAAGTACAAGAATAACATTGGTATGTACAAGTACTTAAAGAGTTGAAATGACTAAATTTTCTACAATAAAGTGAGTCAACATACTCCACTTTCGAACCTTCCTGGCGTAAACATGCAAGTTCAAGAATGCAACATGCATGCAAATTTGTAGTTGCAAATTTCCATCTTTTCTGCATCTAAGTGAGTCAACATAACTCTACTTTTCTAACATCTTGCTTCATGCAATATGCAACATACTTTCAGGAGAAAAGAAATGCATACAAATAACAAGGAAATGCATCAATAAGGCAAGATTTGCATCAATTATCAAAATAAATGCAAGGGCTTAATTGATTAATAAATCTAACCATCTCTTTCCAAACCATTTCAATGGTGCTTCTTTCAACTACACTTCATCATGTGTATCATCCTGACCCACATAAATTATGGAATCTTCTTTTCCATTCTTGCAGAAATCTCTCTCCACCTTCTTCAAATGTCGTGGATGACTTGTTGGATGCAAATTCAAACACTTGTATACAAGATGACCCTGCGTATGGAAATGAGTGAAAAATAATTGCATCTTCTTGTCAACATGGTTTCCAATATCTAATGGGCCTTTGGATTTCCGCCTCTATTATTTTGAAAGTTTCTTGTGTATGGCTTCCTCTTCCAACACCTAGAAACAATATGGTTATTCAAACCACAAAAGGAACATGTAAATTTTATCCAAATCTTAGGGGAAGATTTACCATGTTTATCATAATCAAAAGAACTTGATTAAAGGAAAATTTATAACTTGCACATTCACCTTTGTTGCCTTCTCGAAGAGGTGAATTTGATGAGGTAGTGGCTCTCTTCGGAATACCAACAATGGTTTCTGTTAGGCCCCTATAATACTAGTGATTCCCCCATCACTATTGTCATTATATCCTTTATTGTTATTATTATTCCCCTATTGTCCCCATATTTTTATTAGTATGCCCCATAGAAACCCACTATTGTTATTTTTGTGCCCTTATGTTATTACTGTTATGTCGTCTTGATTATATTGTGACCCCTTAGACTCCTATATATAGAAGGGAGGTTTAGTCATTTGTATCATCTAAGAATTGTTTATTTGTGTAATGTAAAGAAGTTTGCCCCCTCAAAGAGACTTATTTCTAAGGCGTTGATCTATCTTTTCTATCTTTTTGTGAGCTGGTTTCATAACATTTGGTATCAGAGCTTTGAATTCTAGGGTTTCGCTGCTCCAAATAAGTCATCGTAATATTTTCGCTATAATTTTTTTTTTTTTTTTTTTTTTTTTTTTGTGTGATGTTTCAGAAGCTACAAAAAAACCCATTTGAGATGAAATCGTTTTGAACTTCGGGTCTGAATTTCAAAGCTTGTTTCGCTATATTTGCGGAGATATGATCTGAGGAAGTTAGGGTTTTTGTAGACTCCCGAATTACATTCCAAACAGGTGACCTGGGGAAAATCATCATAACTTTTGTTTTGAGCATCAGATTGAAATTTCGTAAGATGTTTCAGAAAGAGGATGGCCCGTAGTTTTCTTTGTATCATTTTCAAGTACTAAGGTTGAAACAGTGACACGTGGAATGTCATACGATTTCTCTCTACTGAACTATTCTAAAATCAGGTCACCGTGGGAGATTTGGCATAACTCTTCCTTGGAGAATCCAATCTTGATTGGACTCGCGGGGTTGGAAAGAGGACTGAAAGGGATACCACAGGACGAGATTTCAAATATTCAAGATCTGCAGTTACAAAGATACAATAGATTCAATATCGAGCTCTTACAAAGTGAAAAAAAGGTGTGTAGTTTTTTTTTTCTTTGCATAAGATTGGTTTGAAAAATTAGTTTGAAGGAACTCAAAGGGAATAGTGAAGAATTATTAGCATTAATTAATGCCCGAAGAAAGAAAATGGAAACACCTAGTAAGCAACCCGAAAGCTCTAGCATGACTCATGAAGAGGAGGAAGAAATGCAACATGATATATCAAAATTACAAGAACAAGTACAACAAATTTTACTCTCACTAAAAGTAAATGAAGCCAAGATGAATGGCGTAGAAGCTAATATGAATGACATGGATGCTAAGATGGAAGCTAAGATGATTGTCATGGACGATAAGATGGAAGAATTGAAGATAAATTTGAATAAGTTGCTACAAGAAATGATCGCTAATGGTGAAAGGGTAGTAAAAGAAACTCATGATGAGAACAAAATAAATGTTAATCATGATTTCATAGACTCTAATGTTGGATTGAAGACCCACCATGTTCCAAAAATCATTATGAGGAAGTTTGATGGCAAGGATTCCGGAACATGGATACTACAGATGGAGCAATTTTTCGATCTCCATAATGTGCAAAACACACAAAAGGTACATATTGCAACTTTATATTTGGAACTTTATGGTATTGATGGCTTTGCTCTCGTAAACAAATTGTCACTTGGGTTATTTTTACGGAAGAAATGATAGCACATTATGAGGATACAAAAAGAAACACCTTTTTTAGCCAATTGATAAATCTCAAACAAAAGGGTTCAATGATGGAGGACATTGAGGACTTCCAAAAATTGAACATAAGGGTAAAAGATATTCCAGAGGAGCATTGGATTGATGTGTTCATAGGGACTTTAATGGATAATATCCAACATGAGGTTCACCTTTGGGAACCTGATTCATTGGAGAAGACATTCAGGTTAGTAATAAAAATAGAAAGCAAAATTATGGAAACCAGGAAGCCTACCACTCAACTATAAAGATGGAAGTGTTGTTGCCCCTAGCCTTCCACAACCTACAAGGTTGACACAACAACAATTGGAAGAAAAAAGAGCAAAAGGGCTTTGTTACAGTTGTGATAGAAAATACACTAAAGG